>MDKJ01227787.1:0-27970 GCA_005239525.1 Nicotiana knightiana | reverse complement strand
CGAACGCGGCCCTTAGCACGCGAACGCATAGGCCAAATCAGTTAAGCCTTCGCGAACGCGGCCATGGGGTCGTGAACGCATAGCGGAATATTGGCCCAGTGATTTTTAAAGCCAAAAACAGAATAGTTATGAGATTTTTCACTATTTTTCACAAACTCTTTCTTCTCCACACCTCTTGGGCGATTTTTGAAGAACTTCTTCACCATAGCTTCATAGGTAAGTAATCCTAACTTCATTTTCTTCCATTCTCATCAACAATTAGTATATTATAGGCCTAAAATCATGGAATTAAAGGGTAGAAATTGGGGTTTTGGGTAGAGTTAGGACTTTTTGATTTTTTGGGAATTTGACCTCATTTTGGGGTCGAATTTCAAGACAAATTATATATTCTGACTCGTGGGTGAATGGGTGATCAGGTTTTCGTCCGAACCTCATGTTTGACCAAGCCGGCCCGGGGTCAATTTTTGGAATTTTAGGAAGAATGTTGGGAATTCTGTAATTAAGCATTGGAATTGAATTGTTTAGCATTTATTGATGTTATTGGGTCAGTTATGTCTAGATACAATTGTTTCAGAGTCGGATTCGAGAGGAAAGCGGTGCTAGAGGCTTGATTTGGATTCTTGGAGTCGAGGTAAGTATCTTGCCTAACCTTATGTGGGGGAACTATCCCTTAGGATTGAGTCTTCTTTGTTGATGGTAGTCCATGTATACGAGGTGTCGAGTGCGTACTCGGACTTATTTGCAATTAGATTGGCCTTTTAAGATTCGTAGGTCCTTATATTACCTGTGTATGATTTGTAATTTTTACATTTGAATCCTTGGTTGTTAATCTCATCCCTTCCTGTTTAAATTAGAATTTTTTGTTTTTGGATTCCTTCGTTGGCTATTTGACCTTACTTGACGTAACTGAATATTCTACGTCTCTAGTCATCATGCTATATTTTCTTCCTAGCTTGCCTAATTGACTATAGTTAGTGTCATCTAGCCTTATAGTTGACTAGCTGTAGTTGGAACATCTATTCGTTGGGGTCAAGCATGCCGGTGAGTCTTACATTGTGATTTATATGACTATTCCCTTAAGTGCTACTTAGGTCTAATTGTTAGACATTTATGTTATTGGTATTTCCTTGATGTTGCCTATTACTGGGCTTTTATTGAAGTTACTATTATTCTGTGAAGTTAACTATTTAGGTGAGATTGATTATAGCTGTTTCCCTTGCCGGGATTGAGTGGTTTCTCTTATTATTCCGTTGTTAATGATGTTGTTTGCCTTGTTGACTCCCTTGCCAGGATGTTATGGTTTCTGTTACCGTTTATGATGTTAATGATATTGTTTTCATTGTTGACTCCCTTGCCGGGATGGTATGATCTCTATTGTTGTTTATACTATTGATGATACTGTTTGCGTCGTTGACTCCCTTGCCGGGATGTTGTGATTTATGATTCTTGCTGTTGATTTGTTTTGCCAATTTCATGTTTATGTTATTTAGCACGAGGGGACATGTCGTGCCATGTTTATGTTATGTTAGCACGAGGGGACATTCCGTGCCATATTTATGTTATGTTAGCACGAGGGGACATGTCGTGCCATGTTTATGTTATGTTAGCACGAGGGGACATGCCGTGCCATATTTATGTTATGTTAGCACGAGGGGACATGTCGTGCCATGTTTATGTTATTTAGCACGAGGGGACATGCCGTGCCATGTTTATGTTATTTAGTACGAGGGGACATGTCGTGCCATGTTTATGTTGTGTTAGCACGAGGGGACATTCCGTTCCATTTATTTAGCACGAGGGGATATTACATGCCGTGTTTCTGTTATTTAGCACGAGGGGACATTCCTTGCCGTGTTTATGTTATCTAGCACGAGGGGACATTCCGTGCCATATCTATGCATTATTATTTCCGTTGTTCTTGTTTGCTATTTACTGCATTTATTGGCAAGATTTGATATTCCTCCTGTACTGCATGGAAATTTCTGAGTTACGGACTGAGTTTCGGGGGATAAATCTTGAGGAGATTTAGATCACGGGATTTTATTGAAAAGTACTGTTGAAAAAGCAATGGTTTTGAAATGATTATATTTGAATGACTTTTACATCGAATGTATATTTGAAAAGCACTAGCCTTGCCTAAAATGATATTTAGAAGTCATTTATTAGGAAAGTCTCGTTGGAAAGCTTCGTATTTTGAAATAAACTATGTTTTACGTAATTCTCTCTATTAATTATACTTATATCTACTTTTGGAGAAAATATGTTTTCAAAGTAAACTCCTCCATACTAAAATGATTTTTATTTGCAAAAGTATTTCATATGAATTGCTGTTTAAAGATTTCTACCAGTTATAGATTTTAATGGCTAAGGCTCGATGTGAACTAACCGACGTGGAGTCGAGTTATCGGTGTTCTCTATTGTATTGTGTTTCCTTTCGATTCAGCTTGTTTTACTGTCTATTTTTCTGTGTATTTTTGTGTTGTTACGTGATTGATTTTTCTAATTTCCTCCCGCTTATATTGTCATTATTTTGAATTATTCCGTGAAGTCTTAGATAGATGTAACGTTCAGTCATTTTTATATTCATGTTATTTATTTTGTAAACCAGTGGTGTCTTGAATAGTCCTCATCACTACTCCACCGAGGTTAGTCTTTTTTGTCTATTTCATAGAAAATGGAAAAAAGAATGTAACAAGTGGTTGTGTTGCTGTTGCAGTTTCAGTCAACTACTACTAATTGTTGAAAGATTTGTTCTACACATAAAAAGACATTAAAAGCATTATATGAGTTGATAGCAGCTACAAAAAGAAGCAAACGAAATCCATTTTGGGTAACTTCTTGAACTATATACTCAAACATTTTTCAAAGATGAAAGTATCCGATAATTTAAAGCAGAATTTATAATCTTTTCATTATATTCTAAATCTCTGCTCTTCGCACTTTTATAACCTAGGAAGAACTATCCTCATGTGTAGAGGTGTAAACATTGTTATTCATATTTCATGCCATTCTTTTCTATTTGTATCTATTCTTGAATACATTATCTTGGTGTGAATCAAAAGCTTCAAATTAGTTTCCGGTAGATCGTTTTGAGAGTTAGCACCCCGGTCCCCTAATAACTACTTTTCTCATGTCTATTTCTGCTTTTGGGACTTGTTGGAATGTTGAATGGTGAAATTCGGAGAGTTTTTTGACACATAGTCCTTATATGTGAGTTTAAGCTTTAAAAATCGGACCGTAGTTGGAACTGTGGGAAGACGAGTCCGGAATGGAATTTCGTCGACTCCGTTAGCTATGTTGGGTGATTTCGGAGTTAGGAGCGTGTCTGGAAAGTGCTTTCGAGGTCTGTAGTAAATTTAGGCTTGAATTGGCGAAAGTTAGAATTTCGGCGATTTCGGCCGATAGGTGAAATTTTGATATCGGGCTTGGAATGGAATTCCGAGAGTAGTTGTAGGTCCATTGTGTCCTTTGTGACCTGTGTGTAAAATTTGAGGTCATTCGGACTAATTTTGATGTGTTTCGGCATCGGTTGTAAATTTTGGAAATTTCATAAGTTCTTAGGCTTGAATCTATGTATAATTGGTGATTTTGGTGTTACGTGATGTGTTTTGGAGGCTCGAATAAGTTTGGATAAGGTATTGGGACTGGATGGTAAGTTTGGTTGAGGTCCTGGGGGTCTCGGGGATGTTTCGGATGCTCAACGGGTGATTTTTGGAACTTGAAAAACAGCTGAACCATTGTGGATGCTCAACGGAGAACCGCAGGTGCGGACACGCAGGTGCGGAAGAGGGGCTCGCAGGTGCGGGCTTGTTCAAGGTCAACCAGTTCTCGCAGGTGCGGTCCAGTGACCGCAGATGCGGCCCCACTCCTTTTAGTGGGTTTTCGCACCTGCAATGGATTTTCCGCAGGTGCGGTCCAAGGGTCGCAGGTGCGGAATCACTGGGCAGTTTATATCAAATTCGAGGGCTTGAAATTAATATCTTCTAAAAACAATTTGGAGTGGGTTTTGAGGAATAGATTCATAGGTAACAATTCCTAACCTTATTTCACTTGTATATCATTTATCTATAGCAAATTCTTCCATGCAAACAATGAATTGGGTGAAAAATCATGAAAATGGGAAGAAGTTTCCCCAATTGGAAAATCCGAGAATTTAATAAGATTTTGACGTCGGTTTTCGATGATTCTTGTTCGAGTGAGTTCGTGAGTGAACGGGTGTTCTAAATTTGTAACTTTCATTCGATTCCGAGACGTGGGTCCGGGGGACTTTTTGGGCAATTTTCCTAATTTCGCGTATTAGCCTCGAACTTATTAGCTATTTTGATTCCTTGAAGTGATATTTACATTATGCAATCGAATTGGATAGATTTGGGCCATTCGGAGTCGGATACTCATGGCAAGAGCGTGGTTTTGAGTTGAGTTGCGCAATCGAGGTAAGTGGCTTGCCTAACTCTGTGTAGGGGACTTCCCCTTAGGCTATTTTAATACTGTTTTATGTTGTTTGGGTGCCGTGTACGTGAGGTGACGAGTATGTACACGGGTCATTGTTGCTAAAACTCCATTTTCCCTCCATGACTTAAATCATTTCATTCCTGTTTCACTGTCTCATGTATTGACTATGTAGTTTAGATTAGGAAGTAGCATGTCTACCTGTTTTACTTGAACTTCCCCTAGTTGTTACTATCTGTACCATGTTTAGGTAGTTTTATCCATATTTTTGCCTGTGATTTTCATGAACTGTTTTAAATAAAAATTCTAACCGGTATTTGTACTGCATTGCATATTTAAATTGGGACTACGGACGAGATTCCGCGAGCTTTCCCCTTGTACTGCATTGTATACTTGTTACTGTGATATATGTTGTGCTGAGCCGATGGCTCTAGCTCATTGTTTCTACTGATTTTCCATAGCTTACTATATCTCTCTGTTCAAATTTTAAACTATTTTTACTATAAAAATCCAGTAGAGCCTTAACCTGACCTCGTCACTACTCGACTAGGGTTATGTTTGGAACTTACTGGGTACCAATTTGTGGTGTACTCATGCCCTTTCCTGCACATATTTTTCGTGTGCAGATCCAGGTACCAGCGCTCAGTTTCGTGGCTAGGGGTCCGAGTAGCAGCTTTTAGGAGACCGAAAAGTAATTCTGTCGCGTCCACAGAGTCCTTCGAGTCACCTTCCACTCCAGATTTAGATAGATTTTTCATGTAAATTCCCTCACGTTGTATAGCGCTATTTTGAGACAGAGCTTGTGACTAAAGTGATATACCGGGTTTTTGGGAAATAGTATTTTGTACGCGCCAAATGGTGATGTTTCATTTGTAGACTCAGTTATTTCCATCTTTATTTTATTGCTTCTATTTAATATCTGTTCCGTAATTAGGCTTACCTAGTCGTAGAGACTAAGTACCGTCACGATGCCTTTCGGAGGGTAAATCAGATCGTGACAGTTTTAGTCCTAAACACGTGTATATATATATATATATATATATATATATATATACGTGTGTGTTCATCTTTATTACAGTAATTCGATATTAGGCACATACTATTGGAATTGAGCATTTTCTTGTTCTTTAGAGATACTACTAGGCGTAAACTTGGGATTTCTATCCTTCATGTTTCGTTTTTTTTACGCTTCTCATTTAGAGTACAATGGTTTATCCATGATGCAAAACTATTTTGGCTTGGCTGTTTAATAAATATTTGTTGCCTTCAACAGAAAAAGCATGTTAGGTTGTTACTCTCACTTCTCATGTGACGGGGTTACAGTTAAATTCAAATATCTATTTGTTTTTTCATTGAAATGAAACTATAATAATTATCGAGTAACCTTAGGAACACTTCATATTTATCTCCTCGTGTTCATTTTGCTCTCTATCTCCCCACTTTTTTACTTTCATCAAATAAAACTATTCTTATATATTTTTATAGATGTATCTATAGAATTTTACCTCAAAATTTATATTTATATGATTTTTAAAAAATTTATACTCACCGATATAAGGTACACGCGCAACGCGCATGCTCAGAACTAGTATATATATATATATATATATATATATATATATATATATATATATATATATATATATATATCACGATATTCTTGTAATATTAAATAGGCATTTGGACATAAGAATTTTGAAATTTCGAAATAAGTGAATCTTTTTGAGGTAAAAATGGTATTTGCAAAGTTAGAGCGATGTTTGCACGTGAATATAATTTTTGAATTTTTGTGAGTGATTTGAGATGAAAATTTAGAAAAATAATTTTTTGAAGTTTTTCATATTTTAAAAATAAATCCCATAATTCAATTTTAAGTAAAATTTAAAATTTTCGTGGCCAATCTGATTTTGAAAGAAGTGAAAATTTTTCGAAATAAAATAAAGAAGTTTCTGTGGCCATACGGGCGCTAAGAAAAAAATATTTACATAGATTAAAATGATGGGTATAAAATGAAAAGACATTAAGCTTCTCCCAAAAGCCACTTCCTTTTTTCACCTCCACTGTTTTCTCAAGTAATCATCATAAATTTAGAGTTACTAGGTCCAGTGAACTTATTGAATATACACCAGCAGTTACCCTTCTCTTTATATTATTCTGACTAGTGAAGAGTCTTTCATCACTTTAGCATATATACAAAGAGCTCTCATTGTCAAGAACCAGCAATTTTCAGCTACGGGGGTATAACCCTAAAAAGATACTGACTCATCAGCTGAGTAAGTTGCTTTTCTCTTTTCTTCATCTAATAATATACACTACTGGAAATCTGGTATTTATCGATCAAATTTTTGCGATCAAAATTGGTCGGTCAAAAAAAGTGACCAAAGTTAGTCGGAAAAGGGGAGAAAAATATTTTATATTTATTTTAAATAACTTACCGACTAAGGTTGGTAGGTAAACTGGTCAACAAGTTGACCGAGCTGGTCAGACTTGCTTGGTCAAAGAAACTTTCACAAATTGGTCGGTAATGTGGAACAATTATAAAGTTTTAATAATTATATTATTATTTAAAATATTTTATAAAATATAAATAAATCTTATTTAAAATTACCGACCAAAGTTGGTCGGTTATTAGGTCAACATTGGTCAAAATAAAAGATCACTTTTATATTTACTATCTAAATAATATAAATGTAATCAGCTAACACTTTTGTAATACAAGGGATGAATACACTAACATATACTCTAACATGCTATATATGCAATTAAAGTAGTAATATATATATATATATATATATATATATATATATAGATAGATAAATACATATGTGATGACCAAAAGGTCATCTTGTGTAAATTTAGCAAAAACTGTATTACGAGGCCCCAAAAGTCTCCGTTAATCTCATCTCGATGTGCGTACACAGCCCGAGCGCGTAGCCGAGAAGTCTTTATGTGAAAATGTGTTGAACAATTGAATTTATGATAATTAATGGAATAAACTTTGGTCAACATTTTTGGTAAGATGACCCGGACCCGTGATTTGACGGTCCCAGAGGGTCCGTAGGAAAATATGGGATCTAGGCGTATGCCCGGACTCGAATTCTGAGGTCCCAAGTCCGAGAAATGAATTTTTAAAGAAAATTGTTTTCTGAAAATAAGAAAGACTTTTGAAAATGAACTTTGGTGTGAAATCTATGTTACCAAGCCCATATATTGGTTCCGGAGCCCCGAACAGGTTTGGTATGGGTTATGTGAGTTATCTGTAAAATATGGTAAGAAACGGACTTGGTTTGACGTGTTTCGGATCAAAATCGAAGAATTTAGAAATTTATGAAGTTTGAGAAAATTCTATAGATTTTGGAGTTTAATTCGTTATTTTTGATGTTATTTTGAAGGTTATATTACTCGAATAAGTTCGTAGGATGGTTTTGAAGTCGTGTGTATATTCGGTTTTGAGCCCCGAGGGCTCGGGTAAGTTTCGGGTAGGTGTCGAGGTGCTAAACTTAGAAAATTTCTGGTGTTTTAGGTTGTATCTGGTGTCCAGTTATTCCTTCTCCGCGACCACGGTGTGTTGCACGCGATCACGATGTGCATTTTGGGAAGGGGGTAAATTTGCTCTGCGCGATCGCAAAGAGCTGAGTGCGAACGCGGAGCCTTAGGGTTTAGCTCTACGTGATCGCATCCCTATGTCTGCGATCGCGTAAGTCTCCTGTGGGGCTGGGGGCTGGGTAGCAAATTGTTCTATGCGAACGCATTCTTTCGTTCGCGATCACATGGGTCCACATCTGGTTTCTCTGCGATCGCAGCCTTCACTTCGCGATCGCGTAAGTCTAAGTCCAGAACTCTCCACAATCGCATGGCACATGTCGCGATCGCATAGAGTAATATCACCCAGTTATTTAAAGTGTCCAAAAACAGAATACCCATTACGGGATTTTCATATTTTCACCATCTCCTTCTTCTCCAAGCCCCATAGGAGTTCCAAGCTGCCCTTCCTCCATAACCACTTAGGTAAGTTATCTTAGTAGAAATTGGGAGTTTTGGGTAGAGTTAAGACTTTATGAAATTTTGGGAATTCAACCTCATTTTGGGGTCGGATTTCAAAGCAAATTGCATATTCGGGTTCGTGAGGGAATGGGTGATCGGGTTTTGGTCCGAACCTCAAGTTTGGACCAAGCAGGCCCGGGGTCGAATTTTGATATTTTTGGAAGAATTATGGAAAATGTATAATTAGGCTTTTGGATTGAGTTATTGAATTATTATTGATGTTATTAAGTCAATTATGTTTAGATAGTATCGTTTCGGAGTCGGATTCATGAGGAAAGGCCGTGATTGAGGCTTGACTTGCATTCTTGGAGCCGATGTAAGTGTTTGGCCTAACCTTAGCTTGAGGGAATAGGTATATAGTCTTATTTTCTATGTGTAATTCATGTCCAATGTATAGGTGAGGTGACGGGTACCTATATGTTGTGGTCAAGCATGCCCGTAACTCGATTTTGATGAGTTGTTTAATGTTCTTTGATATTCTCCGTGTTGTGAATTATTGGGAACCTTGAAAGTGGTACCTTGAGGTCACTTCATGACGTAGAAAGTTATTGACTATGTGGTCGGTCGAGGATTTTTACTGTTGACATTATACCTCTGAGTGAGATTGGTTATAGCTGAGTCCCTTGCCGGGACAGTAGAAGTTTGTTGATTATTTCTGAACATTTGAAATGTCGTATTGTTAAACTTTCATATCAATTGTTTCTTTTACACTCACCATGCACGAGGGAACATTCCGTGCTGACTGATTATTATTTATGCATGAGGGGACATTCCGTTCCGTGTTTATGATATATATATATATATATATATATGCACGAGGGGACATTCTGTGCTGTGATTGTGATGTTTATGCACGAGGGAACATTTCGTGCCATGTTTATATTATTTATGCGCGAGGAGACATTCTGTGCTGATTGATTATTATCTATGCACGAGGAGACATTCCGTGCCATGTTTATATTATTTATGCGCGAGGGGACATTCCGTGCTGATTGATTATTATTTATGCGCGAGGGGACATTCCGTGCCGTGTTTATGATATATATATATATATATATATATATATATATATATGCACGAGGGGACATTCCGTGCCGTGATTGTGATATTTTATGCACGGGGGACATTCCGTGCCATATTTATGTTGTTTATGCACGAGAGGACATTTCGTGCTATATTTTATATTGTTATGCACGAGGGGACATGTTGTGTCGTTTCTTTTCACTGTTTAATTCGTGTTGTCAATCCCCGTTATTATTTTCGGATATTTTAGACTGTTGTTTCGTTTCCGTCATTGCAGTATTTGCTATCTCTTATCCCCAGCATGTTCTTCCCCGTAACTGTATTCTTGTTTATTTTTCTGCTATACCAATAAACTGCACAGGTACAATTTGTTATCGTGTCCTAGCCTCGTCACTACTTCACCGAGGTTAGGCTCGGCACTTACTCAGTATATAGGGTCGGCTGTACTGATGCTACACCTGCACTTCTTTATGTTGTGCAGATTACGCAGCCGGACCCAGTGGACGTCACTAGTGGGTGCAACGTTAGGCGCCATCACGGCCTGAAGGTGGGATTTCGGGTCGTGACAAGTTGGTATCACTAGGTTGCTTAGGTCTCACAACTCACAGACAAACATGGTAGAGTCTGAGGGATCGGTACGGAGACGTTTGTACTTATCCCCAGAGATTGCAAAGTTAAGAATAACTTCACTTTTCTTATTTTCTGTCGTGCGATTTGAAATCTAAATGCTAATTGAGTTTCGATTCTATTCTCTCGCAGATGGCGAGAACGCGTGCTTCTTCATCTACCGATTAGCAGCCCGATTCTCCTATTGCAGCTCCTACGAGGGGCCGAGGCCGAGGCCGTATTAGAGGTCGAGCCAGGGGCAGGGCTCAGCCCAGAGCAGCAGCCCCAGTAGAGGACCCACAGGTAGACTTTGCCGGTGAGGTTCCTACTGAGACAGTTCCAGTTGGACCAGCTCAGGTCCCAGAGGGATTCATTTCCACCCCGGTGCTTCAGGACACTCTAGTCCGCTTAGTGGGACTCATGGAGAGTGTGGCTCAGGCCGATCTTCTTCCTACTGCACCAGTCGTATCTCAAGCTGGGGGAGGGACCCAGACTCCTACTACTCGCACACCAGAGCAGCTAGATCCTCAGTTCCAGACTCTGGTACCTCAGACGGCCGGAGTAGCTCAGCCGGGCATTGTGGCCCCGATTGTTGAGGGAGCAGCTATGTCAGCAGATGCTTTATGGAGATTGGATAGATTCACCAAGTTATTCACTACTACATTTACTGGTGATCCATCAGAGGATCCCCAGGATTATGTGGACAGCTGTCATGAGGTTCTTCGGAACATGGGCATAGTAGAGTCCAATGGAGTTGATTTTGCTACTTTTCGTCTTTCGGGTTCCTCCAAGGCTTGGTGGAGAGACTATTGCTTGACTAGGCCAGCTAGGTCTGCACCATTGACTTGGGCGCATTTCTCCGAGTTATTTGTGGGGAAGTTCCTTCCAGTTACTCAGAGGGAGGATCTTCGGAGGCAGTTTGAGCGCCTTCAGCAGGGATCTATGTCTGTCACTCAGTACGAGACCAGGTTCATCACTCTAGCTCGACATGCCATTATGATACTCCCCACTGATCGTGAGAGAGTGAGGAGGTTTATTGAGGGTTTGGCCAAGGATTCAGGTACTGATATCTCATTCCAGGAGGTGGCCAATGTGGCCCGGAGGATTGAGATGATTATGTCACAGGGTGGTGGTCAGGGGACTGAGAAGAGGCCCCGTCACTTCAGTCATTTCAGTGGAGCCTCATCTGGGGGCAGGGATTCTTCAGGCAGAGGTCATCCTCCCAGACCCTATCAGTCGGCACTTCAGGTAGCTCACAGTGCACCGCCAGCTCCTATTGGTGCACCACCAACACCTATCAGTGCACTGCCGCTTCAGAGTTTCCAGGGTGGTTATCAGGGTCGACAGGTCCAGTTCCAGAGTCAGCAGCCATATCAGCAGGGGCCTTGTTATACTTGCGGTGGATTGGGGGTATATTTCCAGGTTTTTCCCCCGAGGTTCTGGTGGGTCTTAGTACCAGGGTTTTCGTGCCATGGTTCCGCATCAAGCGCACCCCCACCCCCTCAGCTAGCTAGGGGTGGCGGTCGGGGTTCCAGAGGTAGAGGTTAGACTCATAGAGGTGGAGGATATGCCACGAGAGGTAGAGGTCAGGCTGCAGTAGGTCGACCTAGAGATGATCAGGTTGGAGGGGCTCAGCCCCGGTGCTATGCTTTTCCTGCCAGGCCTGATGCTGAGGCTTCTGATGCAGTTATTACAGGTACGGTTTCAGTTTTCAGCCGAGAGGCTTCGGTGTTATTTGATCCAGGTTATACATTCTCCTATGTGTCTTCATATTTTTCCCCTTATTTGAGTATGCCCCGTGATGACTTGAGTACCGTTGTGCATGTGTCTACACCGGTGGGTGATTCTATAGTGGTAGATCGAGTCTACCGTGCTTGCTTAGTATTCATTGGTGGTCTGAAGACTCAGGTTGATCTTTTGCTTCTTGATATGGTGGACTTCGATGTTATGTTGGGGATGGATTGATTATCCCCCTATTATGCTATTCTGGGCTATCATGCCAAAACAGTGACCTTAGCCTTGCCAGGGGTGTCTCGTTTGGAGTGGAGGGGGACTCATAATCATTCTTCTGGTAGAGTAATTTCTTATATGAAGGCTCGGCGCATAGTAGAGAAGGGTTGTTTGGCCTATCTGGCCTATGTTCGTGATTCTAGCGCCGAGGTTCCATTCCTGGAGTCTATGTCCGTGGTTCGTGAGTTTCCAGAGGTATTCCCTGCTGACCTGCCAGGTATGCCGCCCGACAGGGATATTGATTTTTGTATTGAGTTAGCTTAGGGAACCCAACCTATTTCTACTCCGTCGTATCGTATGGCCCCGCAAAAGTTGAAGGAGTTGAAAGATAAGTTGTAGGATTTGCTGGATAAAGGCTTCATTAGGCCTAGTGTTTCTCCTTGGGGTGCTCCAGTATTGTTTGTCAAGAAGAAAGATTGCTCGATGAGGATGTGTATTGACTACCGGAAGTTGAATAAGGTTACTATTAATAAAAAGTATCCTTTGCCGAGGATTGATGATTTATTTGACCAGATTCAGGGTGCTTCAATGTTTTCCAAGATTGACTTGAGATCTGGTTACCATCAGCTGAGGATTAGGGCGTCTGATGTCCTTAAGACAGCCTTTCGTACTCATTATGGGCATTATGAGTTCTTGGTGATGTCATTTGGGCTGACCAATGCCCCCGCTGCTTTCATGGAGTTGATACACCGAGTGTCCAGGCCTTATTTGGACTCATTTGTGATTGTTTACGTTGATGATATTTTGATTTACTCTCGCAGCCGACAGGAGCATGAACAGCACCTTAGAGTCGTCCTCCATACTTTGAGGGATAGTCAGTTGTATGCAAGATTTTCCAAATGTGAGTTCTGGTTGAGTTTAGTTACATTTCTAGGCCATGTGGTACCGTCAGAGGGTGTTCAGGTGGATTCCAAGAAGATTTCAGCAGTCAGAGATTGGCCTAGACCCACCTCAGCTATAGAGATCCGAAGTTTCTTGGGCTTAGCAGGTTATTATCGCCGGTTTGTGGAGGGATTTTCATCCATTGTAGCCCCGCTGACCAGGTTGACTCAGAAGAATGCTCAGTTCAGGTGGTCTGATGAGTGTGAGGCGAGCTTTCAGAAGCTCAAGACAGCCTTGGCCACGACACCAATGTTAGTTTTGCCCACAGGTTTAGGATCGTATACCGTGTATTGTGATGCTTCACGGGTTGGGCTTAGTGCAGTTTTGATGCAGGATGGCAAGTTTATAGCATATGCTTCTCGTCAGTTGAAGGTTCATAAGAATATCTATCCAGTTCATGACTTGGAGTTAGCAGCTATTGTGCATGCATTGAAGATTTGGAGGCATTATTTGTATGGTGTGCCATGTGAGGTGTTCACGAATCATAAGAGCTTACAATATATGTTTAAGCAGAAGGAGTTGAACATGAGTCAGAGGATATGGTTAGAGTTGCTAAAGGATTATGATATTACCATTCTTTATCATCCCGGGAATGTCAATGTGGTGGTCGATGCTTTGAGCCGGAAGTCAGCCAGTATGGGTAGTCTTGCCTATTTATCAGTTGGAGAGCGACCTCTTGCTTTGGATGTTCAGGCTTTAGCCAACTAATTTGTGAGATTGGAGGTTGATGAGACTGACAGTGTTTTGGCCTATACCGTAGCCCGTTCTTTGTTGTATGACCGTATTCGGGCCAAGCAGTATGATGATCACCATTTATGTGTTCTTAGAGATAGGGTCAGGCACAGAGAGGCCAAGCAGGTTATAGTTGATGTTGAGGGAGTTTTGAGGATGCAGGGTCAGATTTGTGTACCTGATGTGGATGGTATTCGTGAGTTGATACTTCAGGAGGCCCATAGTTCCCGGTATTCTATTCATTCAGGCTCCGCAAAGATGTACCAGGACTTGCGACAGCACTATTGGTGGCGGAGGATGAAGAAGGATATTGTAGCTTATGTAGTTCGGTGTTTGAACTGTCAACAGGTTAAGTACGAGCACTAGAGACCCGGTGGTTTGATGCAGCAGATTCAGCTTCCCGAGTGAAAGTGGGAGCGTATCACCATGGACTTTGTAGTTGGACTCCCACGGACTCAGAGGATGTTCGATGCAGTATGGGTCGTTGTGGATAGGCTGACCAAGTCATCACACTTCATTCCGGTATCAGTTTCGTATTCAGCAGAGAAGTTGGCAAGGATCTATATGAGAGGGATTGTTAGACTGCATGGTGTGCCCATATCCATTATATTAGACCGAGGTACTCAGTTTACCTCCCATTTCTAGAGAGTATTTCAGCAAGAGTTGGGCACCTAGATTGATTTGAGAACCACATTTCATCCTCAGACTGACGGACAGTCCGAGCGTACTATTCAGATTTTGGAGGATATGTTGCGAGCTTGTGTCATTGACTTTGGAGGTTCATGGGGACCAGTTCTTACCTTTAGCTGAGTTTTCCTACAACAACAGCTATCAGTCGAGCATTCAGATGGCTCCATATAAGGCGTTGTATGGTAGACGGTGTCGGTCTCCAGTCGGATGGTTTGAGCCGGGAGAGGCTAGATTGTTGGGTTGTGAGTTAGTCCAGGATGCCTTGGACAAGGTGAAGATAATTCAGAATAGACTTCGTACAGCTCAGTCCAGGCAGAAGAGTTATGCGGATCGCAGAGTTTGAGATTTGGCATTTATGATAGGCGACCGAGTATTTATTCGGGTGTCGCCCATGAAGGGCGTGATGAGATTCGGAAAGAAGGGAAAGTTGAGCCCTAGGTACATTGGTCCATTTGAGATTCTGGACAAGGTAGGAGAGGTGGCCTACAGACTTGCATTGCCACCCAGTTTGTCAGTCGTGCATCCGGTATTTCACGTATCTATGCTCCGGAGGTATATTGCAGATCCATCTCATGTACTTGACTTCAATGGTGTCCAGCTGGACAAGGATTTGTCTTATGAGGAGGATCCGGTAGCCATATTAGACCGGCAGGTGCGACAGTTGAGATCGAAGAGTTATCCTTCGGTTCCTGTTCAGTGGAGAGGTCAGCCTGTTGAGGCAGCTACTTGGGAGTCCGAGCTTGATATGCGGAGCCGTTATCCCCACTTTTCCCCCGATTTAGGTACTTTTCTATGTCCGTTCGAGGATGAACGGTCGTTTTAGAGGTGGAGATTGTGATGACCCAAAAGGTCATATTGTGTAAATTTAGCAAAAACTGTGTTCTGAAGCCCCGAAAGCTTCCGTTAATCTCACCTCAATGTGCGTGCACAGCCCGAGCGCGTAACCGGGAAGTCTTTATGTGGAAATGTGTTGAACAGTTTAATTTATGACAATTAATGGATTAAAGTTGTCTTTGGTCAACATTTTTGGTAAGCGGACACAGATCTGTGATTTGACGGTCCCGGAGGGTCCGTAGGATAATATGGGACCTGGGTGTATGCCCGGAATTGAATTCCGAGGTCCCAAGTCCGAGAAATGAATTTTTAAAGAAATTATTTTCTGAAAATAAGAAAGACTTTTGAAAATGAACTTTGATGTGAAATCTCTGTTACCGAGCCCGTATATTGGTTCCGAAGCCCGGAACAGGTTCGATATGAGTTATGTGAGTTATCACAAAATATGGTAAGAAACGGACTTGGTTTGACGTGTTTCGAATAAAAATCGGAGAATTTAGAAGTTTATGAAGTTTGACAAAATTCTATAGATTTTGGAGTTTAATTCATTGTTTTTGATGTTATTTTGATGGTTATATTACTCGAATAAGTTTGTAGGATGGTTTTGATCGTGTGTATATTTGGTATTGAACCCCGAGGGCTCGGTTGAGTTTCGGGTAGGTGTCGGGGTGCTAAACATAGGAAATTTATGGTGTTTTAGGTTGTATCTGGTGTCCAGTTATTCCTTCTCCGCGATCGCAGTGTGTTTCACGCGGTCACGCTGTGTTGCACGCGATCGCGATGTGCATTTCGGGAAGGGGGTCAATTTGCTCTGTATTCTTCCCCGTAACTGTATTCTTGTTTATTTTTCTGCTATACCAATAAACTGCACAGGTACAATTTGTTGTCGTGTCCTAGCCTCGTCACTACTTCACCGAGGTTAGGCTCGGCACTTACTCAGTATATAGGGTCGGTTGTACTGATGCTACACCTGCACTTCTTTATGTTGTGCAGATTACGCAGCCGGACCCAGTGGACGTCACTAGTGGGAGTGTCCTTCAGTCCATTCCAGACGACACCGAGGTAGTTCCACATGGCGTTCGTGGATCTCGGCGTCCCTGTCTATCTTTCATTCTGTCATTTATGTGTTTTCCAGACAGATACATCATTTTATTTTCAAACTGTTGTTTTTAGTCAAATCTTAGACTGGTTCGTGAGGTTGTGACTCCACTTCTGGGTTGTACTTAAAGGGATTTCTGCATTATTAGCTATTGTTATTTACAATTATGTTAATGCTTCCGCACTTTATTTCAATTATCTAGTCAGTATTTGTTATTTTTACTTGTTAATAAATCAATTCAGTTAACACGTTGGCTTGCCTAGCAGGTGCAACGTTAGGCGCCATCACGGCCTGAAGGTGGGATTTCGGGTCGTGACAACATATATATATATATATATATATATATATATATATAGGTCAGACGTTTTGTTTTTAATATTCAACGATGCATATGAGTAGGTTATAAGTCGATGAATCAATTTACACACATATATATTTGATGATAAATTATATATACTACTTAGGATCTTCATAAGTCTATCAATTCCTATAAGAACCCGACCCAAGGGTCTCGACTTATATCGATTAATATATGTCATGCATTATTAGTGATGAATGAATGTAATCCATTAACTCTGTT
Organism: Nicotiana knightiana; assembly: GCA_005239525.1. Classification (NCBI taxonomy): domain Eukaryota; kingdom Viridiplantae; phylum Streptophyta; class Magnoliopsida; order Solanales; family Solanaceae; genus Nicotiana; species Nicotiana knightiana. Next base: position 11,021 of record MDKJ01227787.1, on the reverse strand, counting down.
ATAATACAAATAATAAATACAGTAACATATACTATAACATGCTATATGTGTAGTTAAAGTAGCATGAAGTGTGTGTGTTATATATACACACACACTAACATATACTATAACAAGCTATATACATGTTAAAGTATTACAATGAAGTATCTCTGTGTTTTGTATGTGTGTGTGTATACACACACTTTGATAGCCGTATATATATAAGAACATGAAGCGCTAGGAACACAGGTCGGGTTCTTTTAGGGATTGATAGACTTGTAAATTGATTCATCGACTTATAACTTATTTAGATGCATCGATGAATATTGAAAATAAAATGTTTTGACCTATATCGATTAATATTAAAAAACAAAACGTCTTGACCTACAATAGAATAATATTATATTGGTTTATCAATTGATTAATTATTCGTACACAGTAATCTATAAGATTGATCATCAATTAAAATATAGTATATGTGTGTGTATGAAATTACTCATATACTTAAATATAACTTAAAAAATTTCTTTACATAGATGATATTATAATCTATTAAAAGTAATTACCTAGTTAATATAATTTTTTGTAAAGATTATGCTTATAGTTTATAATTATTTATAATAATTGTAGTTAAGTAAAAGAAATATTACCACAACAGCAACCGCGCTACTAACAATCAATCGGCCGGCTATGCGAAAACCTGGAATCTGCACAAAAATATACAGAAGAGTAGTATGAGCACACTACAGCGGTGCCCAGTAAGTATCAAGACTAACCTCGGTGAAGTAGTGACGAGGACTAGTCAAGACACCCACTGGTCTAATAAAACACACAGGAATAAATATAAAAAATGACAGAATATGACATCTGTACAAAGATTACACAATATAATTAACTACATAAAAATGCAATGCGGAAGGGAAATAATAATAAATCGATGGAATATCATAATATTACACAGAAAAATGGACGGAATCACAGCCAAAAACCGAAACCCACAATACAGTAAGAACAAGTAATAATGCAGCACTACGATAATCTCCACCTCTTACCTTAACCAACAACTCCGACAATTTAATCAAGTTACACTAAATATGTAAGTACAACAATAACAGCTCGAAGTAAAGGTACAATGTATACACGGGGAAACATATATCACATCATAATGCATGTCCCTCATCCTCACCTGCATGGAAACACTCTTCGTGCCATGAACTCACAATAATATGGCACGACATCACCCTTCGTGCATTAGCACTCAATCACAATATCACGCACGGCATCACCCTTCGTGCTTTTACTCTTAATAATATGGCACGTCATCACCCTTCGTGATTTTAATTTCAATAACATAGCACGGCATCAACCTTCGTTCTTTTACTCTCAATAATATGTCACGACATCACCCTTCGTGATTTTACTCTCAATAATATGGCACGACATCACCCTTCGTGCTTTTACTCTCAATAATATGACACGACATCACCCTTCGTGCTTTTAATTTCAATAACATGGAACGACAGCAACCTTCGTTCTTTTACTCTCAATAATATGTCATGGAATCACCCTTCGTTCTTTTACTCTCAATAATATGTCATGGAATCACCCTTCGTGCTTTTACTCTCAATAATATGGCACGGCATCACCCTTCGTGCTTTTAATTTCAATAACATGGCACGACATCAACCTTCATGCTTTTACTGTCAATAATATGGCACGTCATCACCCTTCGTGCTTTTACTCTCAATAATATGGCACAACATCACCCTTCATGCTTTTACTCTAAATAATATGGCACGACATCACCCTTCGTTCTTTACTCTCTTTCTCACCCAAACAAATGAAATGATAGCATTCAGACATGGAAATCAACATCAGAGACAATAATAGAAACCATACTGTCCCGGCAAGGGAGTCAACAATGGAAACAATATCATCAGCAACATGAACAATAATGGAAACCACACTGTCCCAGCAAGGGAGTCAACAATGGAAACAATATCATCCCGGCAAGGGAAACAACTATAACCAATCTTGCTTAATTAATTAGCTTCACAAAATAAATCCCAACTTGAATCAATGCTCCGCAATAGGAAATGCCAAGAGAATCATCATGTATAATCGTCAAGTTAAGTCTAAGTAGTGCTTAATGAAACATCATAGCAATCACAATATATGACTCACGGGCATGCTTGACACCAACATATAATACTCCAATTACTACTAAACAATTATAGGGCTAATTCTAGTCAAATAGGCAGTTTATGAAGGAAGATATAGCACGACGGTAGAAAAGATAATTTCTTCAGTTAAGTCAATTAAGATCAAATAAGCAACAAGAGAAAACTAAACAAGTAAGTTCTAATTTAATCAGAGAGAGATGAACTAGCAATCAGATCTCAAATATAACAAATACAACTTCATACACAGAGAATATAAGGACCTAAGAATCCAAAAGGCCAACCTATTTGCAAATAAGTCTGAGTACGCACTCGTCACCTCGCGTAGTCGGGCTATAATCAACATAGAAGATGCAATCCTAAGGGGTAGTTCCCCCACACAAGGTTTGGCAAGATACTTACCTCAAAGACGACAACCCGGTACTCTAAAATAGACTTCTCAGGCGAAAAGACCTCCGGACGACTCAAATTCCACTTAAAAACTTCAAGATACACATAAAATATATAAGGAACCATTCCGAATAATAAAGTTTCAGTCTTTACAAAAATATAAAAATCGATCCAAAAGTCGACCCCCGGGCCCACACCTCAGAACCCGACAAATTTTACAAAATCCGAACACCCATCCTAATATGAGTTCACCCATACAAAAATTACCAAATTCCGATACCAATTCGTCCCTCAAATCATGAAATTTCATTTTGAAAATTCTCTTAAAAAACCAACATTTTTCCTAACTAAAAACACAATTTAAATGATAAAAACAAAGACTAATTCATGGAATATATATAATTCTAGGTGAAGAACACTTACCCACTCGATTAGCTTGAAAATCCCCAAAAATAGCTCCCAAATACGAAGTCCAAAGCTAAAAAATGTGAAGAAAATGGCTAACCCTCGTTTATAAGAATCTGCCCAGGACATCCACACCTGCGACCACTTAACCGCACCTGCGCAATAGTAGGTGCAAAACACAAACAGCACCTGCGCTCCTAAAATCGCCCCTGCGCCCCAAAGTTCCAGCACATGCGAAGGCTGCCCAGTCCGCTTATTCTCGCACCTGCGTGATAATTTTCGCACCTGCGGTCCCCTATCCGTAGGTGCGGGCACACCAGAACAGCAGCACCAGCTATATTTCCAAACTTCAAACTTTCCGGTAGCCGTCCTAAACCATCCCGAGCCCTCCGGGACCTCAACCAATCACACCAATAGGTCACATACCAACGCATGAACTTAGTCGAACTTTTAGAACACCCAAAACAACATTAGAACACCGAATAAATCTCGGTTTCAAGCCTAGAATTTCTAAACTTCAAAAATACGCCAACGATGCCGAAACCAACCAAATCACATCTGAATGACCTGAAATTTTGCGCACACGTCACAAATGATGCGACGAATCTATTCCAACTTTTGGAATTTCATTCTGACCCCGATATCAAAATTTCACCCATCGGCTAAAATCGCCAAAACTCTAACTTTCACTACATTACCTCAGATTACTCTACGGACCTCCAAAACCAATCACGGACGCGCGCCTAAGTCCAAAATCACCATACGAAGCTGTTGACATCACCAAAACTCATTCTGAGGCCGTTTACACAAAAGTCAAACCTCCGGTCAACTTCCATCATTTAAGCTTCCAAAATTGAAATTTGCCTCCCAATTCGACTCCGAATTATCCGGTAACTGAATCCAACCACACACGTAGGTCGGTATACCCACTGGTAAGCCTCATACCTTAATTTCTCACCTTCTACTCATTTCCAAAAGACCCGATTCTAAATCCATATCCGGCATTAGACTCAACCAGCTGTATTAACTCATGACTATACCCTTAAGGTACGACCACACAATATAGCACATGACACATGGGCTCAAAATAACACTTTTGATCACAATAGCTTCCCGAAATCAACTCAACATTGACAATTAGCCTCACATCTGAAAGAACTCTGTTTCCAAGCCCCATAATACTGATAATGATGCAATAAACACGAAGACCTCATTATTTGACACCCGAATCACCGAGCCACAACTAACACCACCGGGCACACATTCCGTAAGCTAAACTAAAGAAGCACATAACGAAATGACTGAATATAAAAATAGAAACATATAAAGGAACTATCAAACAAGCCCATAGGCACACTCTTTATCAATATTGACTTACAAAAGAAATATAACAAGGAAGAAGAAAAGCATATGAACAAATCACAAGGATCCCATCCTGATAAAATTTCCAGCTCGGTACTCAGCCCGGTCCAAACATATCGAATCACAAATATCACGAGGACCTCGCCCTCAACTCTATATCACGTGCCGAATATATATCATACCAGTTGAAATCTCCCGCTAACTCATCTCGACTAACAAAATCATAACGCTCACTTAACTCACATCTCAATGGAGTATCAAATCACAGCTCGTAGACAAAATACTTAGGAAAAATCACATAAAGCTCACCATGATGAACAAAAAGGACTCACTTATAGTCTCACCCCTCTAATTGATGAATAAACAATGATAGACACGGGTTACCACTCACAGAATCTCCCAACGGGAGCAAGCATGAAAAAAAATAGAGTGCAAAACATGAAACTCACTTATCAATAAGGCAACAAATAAGGGAAACTCGTTCCGACCAGTAGAACTATAATGAAATATGAATGGTTCCCCCCTATAACACATCAAAATATACCTGTATGATAATATCTAGCACAACGGCCTTCAGCCTACTATATGAAACACATCAATGGGTCGGGCCTCCTCCTCTTGGGCGCCCTCTACTCACCTGAATGTCGTGCTGCGACACACCTGTCTGAGTCCTGGGACAATCTATCACCCTACGACTGGTATCTCCATACTCAAAACAACCTCTCTACTGACATGACCGTGGAAACTGCATAATACGAGTACTCTGAGACCTATGAGTACCTGAAACCCCATGCGAAAATGGTAATGAAAACTGAACCAGCTGACCCACAAAACCTCTACTGTGTCGTACCCTGCCTCCATAATAAGGACCAATAGATCTCTCCCGCCTACGAGGCCTCCCTGTACTATCTCTCCTAAACTCATATGCCCTCTCGCTCCCGGTCCCACATGCTCTCTAACCGACGAGCGAACCTTACTACCTGCTGAACAAGGCATCCGACTCTAATTCTCGAGTCCTACTGAATCGAATATCATGCCTGAGTCCCTTAATGAATCTACGAACTCGCTTCCTAAATAAAACAACCAAGTGAGGTGTATATCTGGCCAACTCACTGAATCCGGCATAGTGCTCCAACACTGACATAGTGCCCTGACGCAACTACTCAAACTCCACGCGCCATGCATCTCGGAGGGACTGGGGTGCAAACTCCCTCAAAAACATCTCTGAAACCTAAATCCATGCAAGTGAAGCTAACTCGGCCGGGCTACCCCAACTCATATGCCCGCCATCACTGACAAGACGTTCCTCTTAACTGAGACATGACAAAAGCAACCCCACTCGACTCCGCAATACCCATAGTACGGAAAATGCAGTGACACTCCTCTAGAAAAACTTTGCATCATCCGTCGCCAATCCACTGAAAGATAGGAGGGTGGTACTTCCTGTACCTCTCAAGTCTAAGTTGTTCTTCCTCCAATGCCGCTGCTCTAACCACGGGGTGAACTGAAATCAGATGATGTGCTGCCATGACAGCTGGATCCTAACCAACATTATCTCACTGCTCTGGAGTGTAGACGGTGGGAGTTTGAACCCCTCCCCTGATCTATGGAGTAGCTGGTACACCTGGAATCAATCTAGTTCTCCATCTAGGACTACTGGCGGCTCCTCTACGGCTACTCTGGTAGGTGCTATAACTGTGGCACGTGCTTCTCGTCGACCTCTGCCTCTGCCCCTAGCGACATCTACCTCGGGGTAATATCATCAGGAACAACATCTTGTGTCCTCACCATCAGTGAGGGAATGGAACAAAAATTTCAAATTCCAAGATCAATGAACTCGCACGATAGAAATGAAGGAAGTGAAATTGTCCTAATAGTTCTGTAGCCTCTCGAAGATAAGTATAGACATCTCCATACCGATCCGCAAGACTCTACGAAACCTACTTATGACTCGTAGCACCTATGAACCTAGAGCTCTGGTACCAACTTGTCACGACCCAAATTTCCCTCCGTTGGGTATCGTGATAGCACCTAGTTTTAAGGACTAGGTAAGCCTAATATTCATGGAATAATAACAATAATAAATAGAATCTATTATTTTTCTGAAATAAATAATTCTTTACATATTGTATCTTCCCAAAACCCGGTAGTACAAGTCATAAGCTTTAAAGAAATTACACCAAAACTCCTAAAAATACAACTGTTCATAAATAAGTGCAACAGTGCAAAAAGAAATATAAGATGGTGACACCGAAACCGCGAACGCTGAAGCGGTTTTACCTTGAGTCTCCACAACAGCAATCGCGCTACTAACAATCAATCTGCCGGCTATGCCAAAACCTGTAATCTGCAAAAAAATATGTAGAAGAGTAGTATGAGCACACCACAGCAGTGCCCAGTAAGTATCAAGACTAACCTCGATGAAGTAGTGACGAGGACTAGTCAAGACACCCACTGGTCTAATAAAACACACAGGAATAAATATAGAAAATGACGGAATATGAAATTTGTACAAATATTACACAATATAATTAACTACATAACAATGCAATGCGGGAGGAAAACAATAATAAATCGACGGAATATCATAATATTACACAGAAAAATGGACAGGAACACAGCCAAAAATCGAAACCCACAATACAGTAAAAACAAGTAATAACTCAGCACTGCGATAATCTCCACCTCTGACCTTAACCAACAACTCCAACAATTTAATCAAACCTTCGAATATAACCTTTCACCCACCAGTTTATATTTAAGACCTTAAATATATTCGTTTCAAAATAGGAAACTTCTTTTGAAAAGTACTTCCTCCGAATACGTATATATATACTTTACAGAAGGAAAGTCTTTAGATATAATTTCTTTAAGATAACCGTTCTTTTAAAAATATACTTTCCCAATAAATGTACTTCGAACTTAATTTTCGATAGAACCAGTGCAAGGAATCACCCTTCGTGCTTTTACTCTCGTCCTTCCCATAGAATTCGGCAGATACAACACGTAAATTAAGAAAATTAAGCATGTAAAAGACATGGACAGTGCAACAACGATTGAGATAAAAGTCACGTATAGGACAACAACAATAATTCACACCATATATGTAAGTACAACAATAACAGCTCGAAGTAAAGGCACAATGTGTAGACGGGGAAACAAATATCACATCATAATGCATGTCCCTCGTCCTCACCTGCATGGAAACACCCTTCGTGCCATGAACTCACAATAATATGGCACGGCATCACCCTTCGTGCATTAGCAGTCAATCACAATATCACGCACGGTATCACCCTTCGTGCTTTTACTCTCAATAATATGGCACGGCATCACCCTTCGTGCTTTTACTTTCAATAACATGGCACGACATCAACCTTCGTGCTTTTACTCTCAATAGTATTGGCGCCACCCTTCGTGCTTTTACTCTCAATAATATGGCACGGCATCACCCTTCGTGCTTTTACTCTCAATAATGTGGCACGACATCACCCTTATTGCTTTTAATTTCAATAACATGGCACGACATCAACCTTCGTGCTTTTACTCTCAATAATATGGCATGGAATCATCCTTCGTGCTTTTACTCTCAAAAATATGGCACGGCATCACCCTTCGTGCTTTGACTCGCAATAATATGGTACAGCATCACCCTTCGTGCTTTTACTCCCAATAATATGGCACGTCATCACCCTTCGTGCTTTACTCTCCTCCTCACCCAAACAAATGAAATGATAGCATTCAGACAAGGAAATCAACGGTATAGACAATAATAGAAACTATATTGTCCCGACAAGGGAGTCAACAATGGAAACAATATCATCAGCAACATGAAAAATAATGGAAACCACACTGTCCCGGCAAGGGAGTCAATAATGGAAACAATATCATCCCGGAAAGGGAAACAACTATAACCAATCTTGCTTAATTAATTAGCTTCACGAAATAAATCCCAACTTGAGTCAATGCTCCGCAATGGGAAATTCCAAGAGAATCATCATGTATAATCGTCAAGTTAAGTCTAAGTAGTGCTTAATGAAATATCATATCAATCACAATATACGACTCACAAGCATGCTTGACACCAACATATAATACTCCAATTACTATTAAACAATTATAGGGCGAGATTATGCTAATTCTAGTCAAATAGGCAGTTTATGAAGGAAGATATAGCACGAAGGTAGAAAAGGTAATTTCTTCAGTTAAGTCAATTAAGATCAAATAAGCAACAAGAGAAAACTAAACAAGTAACTTCTAATTTAAGCAGAGAGAGATGAACTAGCAATCGGATCTCAGATATAACAAATACAACTTCATACACAGGGAATATAAGGACCTAAGAATCCAAAAGTACAGCCTATTTGCAAATAAGTACGAGTACGCACTCGTCACCTCGCATACACGGGCTACAATCAACATAGAAGACTCAATCCTAAGGGGCAGTTCCCCCACACAAGGTTAGGCAAGATACTTACCTCAAAGACGATAACCCGATACTCTAAAATGGACTTCTCGGGCGAAAAGACCTTTGGACAGCTGTAAATCCACTTAAACAACTTCAAGATACACATAAAATGTATAAGGAACCATTCCGAATAATAAAGTTTTAGTCTTTACAAAAATATAAAAATCGACCCAAAAGTCGACCCCCGGGCCCGCACCTCGGAACCCGACAAATTTTACAAAATCCGAACACCCATCCCAATGTGAGTTCACCCATACAAAAATTATCAAATTCCGATACCATTTCGTCCCTCAAATCATGAAATTTTGTTTTGAAAATTCTCTTCAAAAACCAACATTTTTCCTAACTAAAAACACAATTTAAATGATAAAAGCAAAGAACATGAAATATATATAATTCTAGGTGAAGAACACTTACCCACTCGATTAGCTTGAAAATCCCCAAAAATCGCTCCCAAATCCGAAGTCCAAAGCTAAAAAATGTGAAGAAAATGGCTAACCCTCGTTTATAAGAATCTGCTCAGGACACCCGCACCTGCGACCACTTAACCGCACCTGCCCAATTGCAGGTGCGAAACACAAACCGCACCTGCGCTCCTACCCGCACCTGCGCCCAAGAATCGCCCCTGCGAGGGCCGCACCTGCGGAGGCTGCCCAGTTCCTTTGTTCTCGCACTTGCGTGATAATTTCTGCACCGGCGAAGCTCGCACCTGCGGTCCCCTATTCGCAGGTGCGGCTACACCAGAACAGCAGCACCGGCTGCATTTCCAAACTTCAAACTTTCCGGTAGCCGTCCTAAACCATCCCGAGCCCCTCGGGACCTCAACCTATCACACCAATAGGTCACATACCAACGCATGAACTTATTCGAACTTTTGGAACACCCAAAACAACATTAAAACACCGAATAAATCTCGGATTCAAGCCTAGAATTTCTAAACTTCAAAAATACGTCAACGATGCCGAAACCAACCAAACCACATCCGAATGACCTGAAATTTTACGCACACGTCACAAATGATGCTACGAACCTATTCCAACTTCCGAAATTTCATTCCAACCCCGATATCAAATTTTCACCCATTGGCTGAAATCATCAAAATTCTAACTTTTGCCGAATTATCTCAGATTACTATACGGACCTCCAAAACTAATCGTGGATGCGCGCCTAAGTCCAAAATCATCATACGAAGCTGTTGACATCACCCAAAACTCATTCCGAGGCCGTTTACACAAAAGTCAAACCTCCGGTCAACTTCCATCACTTCAGCTTCCAAAATTGAAATTTGTCTCTCAATTCGACTCCGGATTATCCGGTAACTGAATCCAAACACGCACGCAGGTCGGTATACCCAATGTGAAGTTGTTCAAGACCTTACGCCACCGAACGGAGCTTAAATTCCCAAAATAACCAATCGGGTCGTTACAATTTCCCTCACACAAATCCCATTCCCCACTCCGCGTAGCCACTGCCCATCACCATCGTTGTCGCCGTCACCGGCCGGAGTGTTGACTAGACTGCCGCCCCTCTCTCTCCTTCTCCACCTATAAAAAGTATAGGTTTGAATTACAACCCATTTCTTTGTTATTTCTAGTTTTTGTTTGAATTATTTCAACATTGTATTTTATTGTTTGAATTAGTGTTTCAATTCTTTGAACATTATATTTTATTGAGGACTAGGGTTTAGGTCTTGTTTTAATTAGTTTTGTTAATTAATTTCATTAACTAACTAGTGTAATTAGTGTTGAATAGTTTAGTTAGATTTGAATTATACTTTGTATTGTCTTGAATACTTTAGTTAGAATCTAGGGTTTAGGATATGATTTGAACTTTTAGGATATGAATTAAACTTTTAATTTATGAATTGGAATTTTAGTTTATGAATTGGACTTTTAGTTTATGAATTGAACTTTTAATTTATAAATTGAACTTTTAGGATATGAATTGAAATTTTAGGATATGAATTGGACTTTTAGGATATGAATTGGAACTTTTAGGATATGAATTAGTGGGATGTTTCGGCTTATATTCCTACTAATGTAATTTCCATTACTGATGGACAAATCTTCTTATCCGCCGACCTATTCAATTCTGGAATCAGACCCGCTATTAACGTGGGTATCTCCGTTTCCAAAGTGGGGTCCGCAGCTCAAATAAAAGCCATGAAACAAGTAGTACATTTGTCTCATACACTATGGGGATGGTGAGAAGAGATATATTTTACATCCCAGAGGGGC
>ML396542.1:0-12156 GCA_005239525.1 Nicotiana knightiana | reverse complement strand
AATACGGGTTACTGATAATCAAGGTAATGGAGAAAAATGAATAATAGACAATATTGCAGAAATATAGAAAATCGAAGTTGATTGTATTCGAGAATCAGATGCCTTTACAAGTTGTATTCCCCTCCCTTATATAGGAGATTCTTATAACGTACGACTCTTGCTATAGTTACTCATTAATGACTAATTATGACATTATGAGGCGTTACAAAGGATAACGGTAATTGGGGTTCGGTTACATAAGGTTCGAGTAATCAATTGTGGGTCCTTGAATCTCCCCTTAGCTTTGTCTACATTCATTCTGACCGTGCCTCTCTCCCGTTTTGATCAAGTTGAGTTTCTCGTGGCTGATAATTTCGTGGGTTTACTGAACCATGCCTCTTTTTACTACCTCTTCAAAGAATCACATCCAGTTATCGCGTTTTCCTGTGTCCACGTGACTAGCTGAGTTGTCAAAAGTTGGGTTACGTGTGAAAATCTTTTTTTACCAATACAGAGATATGTGACCCCACGATTTTGGACATTTTCTTCATTGTAGAATCACCTCTCTCTTGATTTTGCAAGATCTTTTCAAGCATCCCTTCTAACTTGGATTCATTTGAAGGACCTTCCTTGTAATACTGCCCGTTCGGTAGAACATAGGGGTTGGAGCTCCGGTTGGCATAATTGCTATTGTTGTTGTTCCAATTACCTTGACTCGACCCACCTTGGTCATTGCGCCAATTTTGTTTGCCTTGCCCTTGCGGGTTTGGCCTCCATTGATTTTGTTGGCGATATCCTCCTTGAGAATTATGAACATAGTAGGCTTCTTCAAACTCTTGATTTCCCGTCGGTTGCATGTCTTCCACAACATTTACCTTCTTCGTTTGGCTCTCCGTGAACATCTTTGTCAACACATCAATGTTGGTGGCAAGACTGGAAATCAATTGGTCTCTCTCTTGATTTTATTTGATCATGTTGGTAAGATAGGGAGTACCATAAGAAATTCTACCACTAGCATCTTCAGAATGCCATGCTTGATTGTGTTTGGCTATTTTATCTAGAATTTGTGTAATCCGGGTGAATGATTTGTCCATGAAAGATCCGTCTGCTGCATTTTTTGCTATGGACTGAGACAATGGATCCAAACCCATGTAGAACTTCTCCATCAGAATGCCATCCGGAAAACCATGGTTCAGTGACCTCACTAAGTACAACATAAATCGGTCCCACGCTTCATGTAAGTATTTTCCTGGTATTTGTTTGAAGAAAAAGATTTTATCTCTAAGGTCAGACTTCTTGCTCTGAGGGAACCACTTGGACAAGAAGGCACAGACAAGCTCGGGCCAAGAAGTGATAGATTGAGGAGGTAGATTTTGAATCCACTTTCTCGCTTCTCCAGTCAATGAGTATTTGAATACTCGCAATCTCAAGGAGTCTTCTGTTACATTATTCTGCTTATGCATGTCGCATACACCCAAGAAGTTCCTAAGGTATTGCGTTGGATCATCATCGGTAGAGTTTCTGAATAATCTTTCTGCTTTAAGCATTAGGATTAACCCATGTTCTACTTTGAATGTAGCAGCTTCCACCCGTGGAGAAAGGATAACATTGATATCATCAAGATATTCCTCAATGTCCGCAAAGGGATTCTCATCTTCCTCATACTCGGCCATTCTCACCTACCACACCAAGCAAAGCAAGCAAAATGTGATGGAATAGAAAAAATGTAAAGTAAAGTGCACACTAGTTAGTAATTTCAAAATCGTAATCCCCGGCAACGGCGCCAAAATTTGATACACTCAAATTACACCTTAAAATAGTGTAAAGCGATCGATGTCAAATATAGTAACCCAATGAGGTTGGGGTCGAATCCCACAGGGAATAGGCAAAGTTTACTTGAGTAGTGTGAATCTTAACTTAACTCGTATTTCTATTCCGTTAGAGTAACAAAAGTATTATAGTAGGTTGAATTGTAATCTAATAACAAGGATGATTAAATAAGGTTGTAATTAATTTGATTATATAAACCAAGGTTGTGTCCCCTTCAATGAAATGTAATGCTACCGGTGTTAATATGATATATTTCTAATGGAAAGTCCTTTTGATATGCAAATGATTTCTAAATGACTACCCAATATTTTTTAATAGTTGGGTAGTATTTCTCTTTATGATTTTTTCAAATATAAAAGAGTTGCAATTAAGATTAATCAATTTATGCCAAATAAAATACACTTATTCCTAAGCGATTCCATTAAACAAGGTTTAAAACCTTGAGTCTTTGATATTTACTCCTACCAAACCCTAACTCACTTTTTCAAGTAGAGAAAGAATATAATGGTGCTTGCTAATGTTTGCAACCACTAACAATAAATGAAGAATGGGAAGTAAATAAATATCAACCAACCATTATACATATATTCAATGTTAAACACCCATTGACATTACACACATTTAGGGTCCACAACCTTAGTATTTAAAACTAGCCACAAATGCTAAAATACAAAAGCAAAGGAATATTAAATGTCATAATGCTTACAAAAGTGCAAGATTCTTCACTTGAAAGCTTCCAAAATATGGGACTATTCAAAGTTTGGATTGTAGCTCTTTTTCCAGACAAGATGCCCCCACAAAACCCTAATAAATCTATTTATAGTGGGCTAAAACTCGGGGCTAATTTCGAACAAAAATTCCCTTCCAGGTCAAATATGCGACCGCATTTCTTTCGCATAACAGATATGCGGTCTGCATTCTCTTCAATCACACTGCATCTTCAAAACCCTAGTTCCAGGAAGTCACCGCATTCCAGTTATGCGGTCTGCATAGTTGATATGCGGCCGCATAGTGTCATCACATTTGTGCTCTCAGCCACTTCTATAGGAGGTTTGCGATCCATTATGCGGCCCGCAAACCTGTTATGCGGTCGCATAATGGACCGCATTTCTTCATTTGGATTTGGCCACGCTGACTGTTGGACTCTATGCTTCACCTGGGCATTATGCGGTCCGCATGTTGGATTTGCGGTCCGCATTTTCAACTATGCGGTCACATTTTTCCCATTCTTGTCTTTCTTCGGGTTTTTGATTCCATTTCCATGTTTTTGGGTCCTCAAGCTTCATGCACTACAAAACATCAAAATTACATAAGTATAAAAGATAATTGCATTTAAAACAAGCTAAAATATAAGCAATTGGTATTAAATGTGTTGAAATTCTCCGGCACATCACCCGTCACGGAGGCCACTTTGTGCGAGGGATGATTATATTCAGGAGCCCGACGAGACCATGGTAAGACAATTTAAATTTTTTGTGACTTAACACGTACATTACTAATATATATTTTCATATACTGAAATAACTTATTATTCTGTAGGTTACTGCTGGACCGACGACCCTTCTACCGAGCTTGCCAGCCCTACTGACGATCATGTTGCAGCGCATCTTGCAATAAAGGGAGGACGCGATGAGAATGATTCTGATAGTGTAGCCGGGCAGGATGGGATGCGCCTCAGTCCAGTGGCTGTATTGAACCACACATGTTGTGGGACGCATTGATTTTATTTTTTTTGTATTTTACGTAAATATGACATTCAGTAAATAATAGCAACAACTTTTATTATTTACATTATATGTACATTATGTTTTTATTTCTCTGGTTCTTCGTTATTTTGATACTACAACACAAACATAAATATAGCAACTTAACATAATTTAAATTCAGTGCAACTAATGAAAACATATGACACGGAAAGCATAAAGATAAAATACTACACTCAACACATACATGTGTATATTTAGTCATTGTCGCTTATTATTCTCTGCTCCAACCACTTAAATTTCTCTTCCAGACTATTTTTTTCTTCTTCCGCCTCTTTTGGTTTCTCCTGCAGTGCTGCAATTTCTCGTTTCATTTCAGACTCACGGCGTTGGTATTCACATTGGGTTCATCATATTGTTCCTCAAAATTGCAATAATTTACGTCATTGCCTCCAAACCTGTTTACACACATCTATTATCTGCGCCCAACATGACCATCAGATCAACATAACTTCATCATACAGTGTTTGCCACAATAGCACCTTGGTTGGTCATTTCGTCCAAACATTTGTTAATGAAGAAAATGAATAATTTATGGAAAGTTTTGTTATTTGTTTTGGTTAAGCGCAGATAATAACTAAAATGCGCTAGTTATTTATAGGCAATACATCACACATAATATAGTGTTTAATTGCACTATGCATCGTGTGTTAAAGATTCATTCGGGTACAATAAAGCTTTTCCAACAAATAGCTTTTGCAGGCGGGCAGCTTTTCAAGTCGACAAGACAACACACATAACGTAGTATTTAAATGCGTTATGCTTCGCGTGTTAAAGATTCTTTCGGGTACAATACAACTTTTTCTAGGAGATAGCTTTTGCAGGCGGGCAACTTTTCAGGCCGAAAAGACAACACACATAACGTAGTATTTAACTGCGCTATTCTATTACATACGGGACTAAGACTAATTATATATATATATATATACACATATATATTATTTATATATTCACATAATTATCTAACACCTTCCTCATCCGGCAATGTAGTTTTCTGATAATTTTAGCCTTCGATATAATGCTGGCAATATTGAAATTCGAAAGTCAACGTAATAAAGTTTGGTTTTTTAATCCAATACTATTTTTGATAACATGAACGGGAGGGAGAAGTTCATTAATCTACTCCACTGGAGTATTTTAGATTGTTTATCTGTATGATTATGTTAAATATCAATAAGATTTAACAACAATGGAAACATAATTTTATTTCATACATTCTGCAAGATAAACAAGTAAACACTTATTACAACCACATTACGGAAATAAAATACTACATGTATCTTTGATAGTTGGGCACATTAGATGAACTTCAACCAGGAGCTGGATTACCACCGCCACCCAAATCAGCTGAAGGACATTTACAACTGTCGTGTCATGTTTGCGAGCATATGCCATATTTGCGCGCATAAACGGTATCACCAACATCTATTTGGTTCCGTATACGCATTCTTTTTTGCACCTGTCGTTGACGCAAAAACTCCTTGTTACACACCATTTTAAATGGTTCCCACGGCCAATAATGCTCTGCACCCACTGGTTTCAACTGCACACTATAGGTATTTAAGCATACAACAACACTATATTCTTTATCAACGTAGTTGGTTGGTCCTAAACCTGTATGTTGAAAGCACTTGATGGTATGTGAGCACGACATGTAGTAGATGTACCGTTTCCCAAAAGAGCATAACCTTCTAGATTCATTTATGGTGTGTACATTATTCCCCCGGTTTGATGGATAGCGGTGCGAACTTCAAAATTATTTCGCTCGTGGCAATACAGTAAAAATGAATGCCAATGTGCTCGCCGCCTATATTTCTCAAATCTTTTCATTGGTAGTGGCATGAATTCAACACCCATTTCTATCAATGACGTTGCAACTGTAGCCCTTTTTAACAAACCTCTCTGCCATCTGCTTGAATGACATCCGCACCATGGCAGTGACAAGCAATCCTCGTGCAGACGTCAATAACCGTTGAAAGACTCTTACACATTTGTAGTCATAATTCCCTGTCTTCTGCCACCATCCGCATGCAAAGTCCACTTTTGAGGCTTATGTCGCATCAACCAACAATAGATTCCCTCGTCTTCCTATCCGATAGATTCCATGTGCCTCCTGAATTTACACTCTTGGTGATCTGTTGCAGCCATCCACATTAAATCATGGAAATCCTTTTTGGGATGTGCCTTCAGGTGCCTCACACAATAACGGTGGTAAGCATACGGTTCTTGACATGAAGACAAATTCTCTATAGAACTTATAATAACGCCATGTCGATCAGATATTAGACAAATATCTGAATACTGTTTGATACATGCTCTTTCAAGTGGTTCAAAAATAATGTCCACGTCTCTTGGCTTTCATTGGCACAAACAGCAAAAGCTAAAGGAAATATACTTCCATTAGGATCTATTGTAACGATGATCAACAACTTAATATCATACTTTCTATAGACATGAGTGACGTCTATGGATATTACCGGCCGACAACACAGAAAACCATCAATTGCTGGTTTAAATGCCCAGAACACGTATTTGAATATATATTCTGGTATTCCCGGACTCCGTCAAGTTTCCCTTCAACAACGGTCTCGGGGTTAAAGTGTTGCAATGCGGCCATATACCTGGGTAGAAATACAAATGACTTATCCTAGTTACCATAAACAATTTCAAACGCACGTTTACGCCCGAGAAATGCCTTTCTTTTGGTAGTAGTACAATCATATTCCTGGTGGATAGATGTAATACACTATTTGATCTTGTACCTTATGGACGCTTCAATGTGTGGAATCAAGACAAGAGAAATCAAGTCAACATCCAAGTTAAAGTGATTCCCACTGCATGTGTTCATTTCACAAGTGTGGGCGCCAATATATTTACCCACTTTCCACATATTTGTTTTCTTCCTACTCGCACGCAGCATCTAATGACAACCCGTAAACCATATACGACAAACCACCTTGTATACATCCGGAGTCGATTCCCAAACCGTCATCTCACGATACTCTTTTACGCTGTACATTTACACCTCCCTCCTTAGGCGCGTTTTATCAGGAAAAAACATGCCCTTTAACAACTCCATTGGTCTAGACTCATCCCACATTGCTGCCCGAATTTCGTCAATATCCCTTGTGAGGGCATCCACATCAAGCATACTTGGAAAATGATCAAGGTAGGGAATCTCCCTTGAATGAAACGACACTTGGGACTCGTACACTCTTGGTCTAACGGGGGGCGGAGCATGCTACCTCGTCAAATCAGGTTCAGCATTCTCTTCCTCCTCATCACCACCCTCACTAGCGAAGGGTGTGTCATCTCCGGACTCATCGACATTGTTGTCATAATCATTATTTTCTTCCTGACTCTGTGCATCTGCCAGATCACGATTAAATATATCGTCTTCGGGCAATTGAGTCAGGACAGGACCTTCAAGTTGCTCTTTTCACTGCACACCCAACAAAATAATGAGCTACTCAAATTGATAAATACTTTACATATAACTATACAACTTCACTTACAAATCGTAATGTGTTGACATCTCATGATGGACATTATACTGTTGGTGATGACTCCCAGATGGACCACCATGATCCAACACACCAGAACTACATATATTCCAACTGGGCGTTAGTTCATAACTTGTAAAATTCATATCTGGCGGTATCCCCTGTGGAATATATGAGTGTTAATATAAATTCAATACAACAAAAATAAATATTGTAACACAAAGAAAAATTAAAGTTTACCACTCGTCTTGTGGATTATGTAAAGTAGGAGAGAAATTATTTCCCCACTCCTCATTTGTCCATGGAGATAAGTTTAGATAAGATCAAACTCTTTGAGCCGCAGCTTGTTCGGCTAAAACTGCTCAAAAATAACCACCCAATGACTGAGGGATATCCCTGCTTTGCGCAACCTCATTATTGCGAACATCTTCAACCTTGACGTACATTTCCAACATTTTGATCAAAAGAAATTCCCGGTATTCATCCGGAGTCCTCAAAAAATCACTCAGAGTTTCATCATCCTCGATGTTAAACTCAGCGTAACAAGCAACCACTTGCGGAGTGACATAATATGGATATCTTCCGGTTACTTTAAGGTTCACCGAACGTTTGCTCATACTCATTTGTTTATACAACAACGATACCAATCTATCGTACTCCATTGTAAGTGGCAACTTAACACGACACTGTGGAGATAAATTATAGCTTACTGAGTTATTCGCCACCACAACTTCACCCCCTCAATATAATGAAACTCTAATTCTTCGCTCTTCAGAAATTATGACAAAATGTAAAACAACTTAAGGAAGAAAATTTAACAAGACTTGAGAATATTTCTGAATGAATTTTTGCAAAATCCTTAACGTCTTTAAATAAGGCAATGCACAATCCGGGGGGTCGAATTTTTTGAGGTATAGCGCCTTAAATAAGGGCGTTATACCCATTTGAATTATTTTTATGTCAGTTAAGCGCAAAAGAGTTATTAGTGGGCCCACGAAATATGTATAGTGCCCTTTATTAAGGCGCTATACCTGTCAAACTTGTCAAATTCACATATAGCGTCGTTATAAAATGTGTCATACATAGCGCCCTTTTCCTTAACAGGCAAAACGACTGTTAAGGTATAGTCCCTTTAAAAGGGCGCTATATGTATTTTGGTCACTAAGTTTTTTTCACGCATTTCGGTTGTTTAAGTAAAAAAAATCACATTTTGGTTTCGGGTTCTTACTCTTTGGGGGTCATTTGGTTATAAAGATTAAAGAAATACAACTATTTTGGGTTCGATTAAATTTTTTATTTCAATATAGACATATTACAATAATTAATATTTATACGAGTACCTCGTATATCTATTCTAATTATGTATTATTAATCTCCAGGTAAAATATCAAAATAACATATCTAGCAATTACCCTTTTCAAATCTCTTCCCCCGAAGTGTTTTAATAAAATTAAGGTTAATATTGAAACTCAAAATTCTATCCAAGTTTATTAAACCAAATGTACATAATTAATATTTATACCTCATATATCCATTCTATTCCGATAAATTAAATATCTATTAATAATAGTTTATTTAATAAATAATTTCGTTATTATTTAATCTCATTTTATGATCCGCACATTATAATGGGAGTGTTACTTAACAAACCAAATAGTCGTTCTTCTTTTCAACCTACTTTGAGCCCGTTTGGCTTAGCTGATTTAGAGTAACTGATAGGTATTAGGGGCTGAAAAACACTTTTAAATATTGAAACTGATTTAGTAAATAAGCAGTTACGTATTTGAATAAAAGTGCTGAAATTAATAGTAAACATTTGAAAATCTTTGATTAAAAAGTGTTGATAAGCTCTTTTTATGTTAAAATGACTTAAATGACCTTATAACAATTTACACTACTAAAAATATCATTTTCTTCAAAATTTTAGATTCTGCGTAGATTCAAATACAAAAATAACATATTTGTCATGTTATTTTAATTATAAAATGATTAGATAATATTATTTTTTATAAATATAATTTATGTTATGATAAATATACAATCATAAATTAGAATGGGTGGAGTATAAATTGACAAAAGTTAAGAAAAAAAACTTAAATAATGCACACACTAATTGTAGAGAAGAAACAAGCACTTAATATGTATTGTTTGGGAGAGAATGAAATTATACGAGGAGTTTTGTTTTAAAACAAGTATTTTAGGGATATAATAATAAATATTTTGATCAAACCCAATGTGCTTATAAGCTAAAATTTGATAATTTGGAAGAGATCAACTTACGACTTTTGGCTTATAAGCACTTTTAATCTTATCAAACGCATAAATAAGCCAAAAAATATTTATAAGCATATTTGGTCAGCTTATAAGCTTAGTCAAACATCCTCTTTATTTCCAGCTTGTTTGGGCAAAGTTTTGAAAGATGAAAAGTACTTATTTTAAAGAATTATTATTGTATTTGGCCGTGTTTTTAGCGAAGAAATCGGTATTTTGAAGTGTCTTTAGTCAAAAGCAAACGAAGTTTTATTTTATTTTTCGACCGATATAGTGTTCAAACACATTTAACAGTTTGTTATTTTTTCTTTGGCATCACTGTAATGAGAGTACCAGTAATATACTAACATATTTTAATTGGTTTTCTTTTTGTAATTTTAAAGTTCTTTTTTGTTTAATTTTACTTGGCTTCTTAGATGCTATTTGTACATCATGTTCCTTTACAATTTTGAACTTAAGAAAATAATATTTTATGTGTAAAAGACAAATCTCTTATGTGTAAAAAAAGAGATAGAATCATAAAACTAAAAACAAATTTATAAAGAGCCAAAAAACCAATTGACCCGGCTTCATAGCATGCATGTTCGACTTGAGAGTTAACCAATCGTAGTATGCATGTTCGACTTGAGAGTTAGAGTGGTTAGAGTAAATAAGAAATTACAAATCACTACATTCAGACTCGTTTTTTATTTACATATTAAAACTTTATCTTATGAAATATAATATTAATTTACTAATAAATATAATTGTTTAACAAACTTTTGGGAGTTATCTTCTAATTGATAAATAGGTGACAATGTAAATGTATATATTTTTTCGAAATTTGACAACCTACAATTACTCTTTAAACGAACTAGTCAAATACAAATTACTAATCAAATAACATCTCCTATGATTTAGTCAAACACACCTTATTACAATTTTTAAATACTTTTGATAACAAATACTTTTCAAGATAAGTTGATTTTGATAATTTTATCTAACATGCTCCTATTCAATATATTATTTCAAAAAATTAATTATTAAAACAAAATATTCACCTCGATTATTTTTTCTTTCATCTTGATTTTTTAATCTTCCATTTTTAATTTTACTTTAAATAATATTTTGTGGATCAAAGAATTAACTAAACAGTCAGTGACTTGAAGCACTCAAACAAGATTGTTACAGTAGTTGTTCTCTTGCAATTTAACTTTCATATACGTCCATGCATTACCAAATAATGCTTTTCTCGTAACGTAAGGTACATACGTTGAGAGTTCCCGCGAACTAAAAGGTTAGAAGTTACGCTAATTTATTTTTGTTGATGAATAATTAAAATAGATTAAATAATAATAATTATAAAAAAGTAGACAAACAACAAATGTATTGCTCTAGAGAATTATGTATGTTATTTGAATTCAGGCCTCGAATTTAAGAATGTGTACTCCTATTCTTGCCCTCAACAAGTTAGGACAGTAATGAAGAATGTTTCAAAAGATTTGTAATTTTTTTCTTTACCGTTGTTTTTTCAAGAAGATTAATAGTGATTTTCCACTTATCTAAACTGTAAATTCAAACTATTGACTTACCAATTGGAAATGGATATATGAACTGAATTTACCACTACAATCAGAAGTCCAGAAATTGCTAAAACGATGAGATTAATTTTTCTATGTTAGTTTATTAAATTCTAGACCTAATAATATTTCATTGGCAAAAGATTTGAGAACAAAATTGATTCCACCTTTAGATGGAGTCGTGAAGTATGATTTCGGCAAAAAAAACTAAAGAAAATGAAAAGGTAAAGTAGTAATTTCCATTAGTGGCAATCTTTCTTTCTGTTAATAAGCAGTAGTTAATCATAGTTTAATTATGATGTAATGTTAAACTATAGTTAGAAAATTAGTTAGTAGTTAGTTAAGAAGGCCAGTTAGTTTGTTATAAATAGTGAACCTATGTACAATTGTCTTCTTCTTCTTCAGAAATGCAACGAGCCTTTCTCTGATTCCTTCTCCTCTTCTAGACCCTTTTTCCTCTTCTTAGCTTAGATCTTATTTCCATGGCAGCTAACATGGTATCAAAGCCACCGATTGAAAATCTAAGCAAATTGCGAGCAAATCTGGTCTTCTCTGTTACTTCAATTTTGCAATTGAGTGTTGAATTGAGCTAGAGTAGCATTTGGTTAAAGCTAGGGTTTGTAAGCCTCTTGCTTTGAAGCTATTTCTTGGTAAATAATGGCAATTGAAGATGACCACATTGGCGCGACCTCAACTACTGACAATTTCACTGCTGGAACCGTTACATTTCCCACCATTGATCACAACCACCCTTTGTACATGCAACCAACAAATACACCAAATAGTTCTCTGATTTCTCTTCAACTTACTGAATTAGACAATTATGCCTTGTGTAGTCGTGCAATGAGAATTGGCTTGCTAGGTAAAAGTAAACTAGGTTTTGTCGATGGGAGATTTCCTAAATCTAAATTTGAGTCCGAGCCTCATGATTTGTGGGAGAAAGTTAATGTTATAGTTCTCTCGTGGATAATGAATGTTGTGAGCCCAGAATTGTTGAGTAGTGTATTGTATGCGTCTAGTGCTCATAGAGTTTGGGAGGATTTGAAAGAGAGGTTTGATAAAGTAAATGGCTCGAGAATACTCTATTTGCATAGAGAAGTTCATACACTGACCCAAGGCACTGTGACTGTAATCGACTAATTCTCAAGGCTTAGAGAGTTGTGGGATGAGTTTGATGCTCTCATGCCTTGTGATGCGTGGCTAGAATTCATGATTTTTAGCATTATATACCGTGCATTTTAGGTGTTTTAA
>ML396540.1:40497-68751 GCA_005239525.1 Nicotiana knightiana | reverse complement strand
ATAAAGTAAGAAATACTAGATGTAGAACTCAATGTTTTTGCACTTCAATGGAATTTTCGCCTTGTATTCTCTTCTCTACTTTGATTCACGAAAATCTCCCTTGTAATTGTGTTTTAGGAATCTATTTATAGGTTTAGGGTCAACCCTAACCGTGTAGGAGATGTCTATTTCACTTGGAAAACACTTAAACCCGTCAAAACTCGATTTCTGGCCGAACTGGGGACCCTGGCGTTTGGAGGCTAACGCCAGGCAAGGGCTGGCGTTTCATCCCTAACGCCTGGATGACGCCAGGGTAAGGCTGGCGTTTCATCCCTAACGCCTGGCTAACGCCAGGTAGGGCTGGCTGTTTGGCTCTGTCGCCCGGCTATCGCCCGGGTGTCTCCTTTCACGTATTTTTCGACGTATTTGCATCCTTTTAGCTCCGTTTCCATCTCCACTTCACCTACACATGAAATAAACTCCATTAAGCACATAACAAGTGTATTTTTATCATTAATGCGCATAAAATGTAAGGTATATCACATGTTAAACTATGCAATTTAGTCTCGCATCACCTACTATAATGGTCATATGGTACCTTGTATGGTACTAGTCCATAAATATCGGGGTATTATAGTTTGGACCGTATTTTATCCCAAATTGCCAAACGTTGAGAAAAATTCGTTTGCTTTGACTTGTTTCCCTCTCACATTCACGAACTTATTCATCACTTGTTTAAAATAGCATAATCCTTATAATCTCCAAATAATCTTTTCCTTGGACTGATGTCAATTATGCTACGATAAATTCAACGTACAATACTACAGGATGTAACATCGTCGTAATTTAATACTGTGAAGCGTAACATCATCGTAATATTGCGGGGCATAACATCATTCCCCACTTTGGAACATTCGTCCTCAAATGTTGACTGATTGTCACGACTCGATTTACCCTCGGAAAGGCATCGGACGACACCTAGTCTCTACGACTAGGTAAGCCTAATAGCGGAAAAGATATTAAATAGAAGCAGTAAAATAAAGACGGAATAAAGTAAATCTACAAATGAAACATCGCCACTTGACGCATACAAAATAAAACTTCCCAAAGACCCAGAATATCACTTTAGTCACAAGCTCTGTCCCAAAATAGCTCTATACAACGTAAGGGAATTTACATGACAAATCTATCTAAATCTGGAGTGGAAGTTGACTCGAAGGACTCTGCGAGCGCGGAAGAATTAACTTTCGATCTCCTCGAAGCAGCCGCTCGTAACCCTAGCCACGAAACTGAGTGCTGGTACCTAGACCTGCACACGAAAAACATGTGCAGGAAAGGGCATGACTACACCACAATTCGTACCCAGTAAGTGCAAAGCCTAACCCCAGTCAAGTAGTGACGAGGTCAGGTTAAGGCTCTACTGGATTTTTCATAAGTAAAACAGTGTAAAATAGTACAGAGGAATATAAATTCTAAGGTAAGCAGTAGAAACACATAAATCTGAGAAGTAAAACAACGAAAGGGAGCCCTTGGCTCAGTACAAATATCACACAGTGGAATCTTCTGGGATACATCCCGTAGTTCCAAATGTAAAGATGCAGTACATGGGAAAAGCTCCCGGAATACGTCCGTAGTTCCAATTTAAATATTCAGTATAGGGGAAAGCTCCTAAAATACGTCTGTAGTCCCAATTTAAATATGCAGTACATGGGGAAAGCTCCCGGAATACGTCCGTAGTCCCAATTTAAATATGCAATGCGAATGAATGCCGGATACGGTGTATTTAAACAACTCAAGAAAAGAATCACAAAAAAGAACAAGATCAAGACTAACTAACATGGTGCACGTTGTGTCAAATAGGGAATTTAGGTAAAACAGGTAGGTATGCTTCTTCCTAATCTACACTACGCAAGTAGCACATTAAACAGTGAAAAAAGAGTAAATTGATTTATGGCATGGATAAGAAAAATGGAATTAAGCAACAATGGCCCGTGTACCTATTCGTCACCTCACGTACACGGCACCCATATAGAAAAAATAGTATCAAAACAACTTAAGGGGAAGTCCCCAACACAGAGTTAGGCAAGCCACTTACCTCGACTGCGCTACTCAACTCAAATCCATGCTCTTGCCACGAGTACCCAACTCCGAATGGCCAAAATTTATTCAATTCAATTGCATAATGTAAATATCAGTTTAAGTAATCAATATAACTAATTAGTTCGAAGCTAATATGTGAAGTTTGGAAAATTGCCCCAAAAAGTCCCTTGGGCCCACATCTCAGAATCGGGTAAAAGTTAAAAATTTCGGACACCCATTCACTCATGAGTCTAACCATACAAGAATTACTCTAAACAGATATCAAAATCTCGATCAAAACTCGCAAGCTTGACCTAAGAACTTTATCCAAATTTTCCCCAAATTTTCACCACAAATTCAATATTAAACGGTAGATTCAAGTGTATAATCATGGAAATTAGTCTAAACTGAGTAGGAATTACTTACCCAAATTTCCCAGGGGAAAATCTCTTCGAAAATGTCACTTTCCCGAGCTCTAAATCGTTTTAGAAATTATGAACTTCAAACCCTTAGATTTTTTGTATAAAAAACCCAGGTATTCCGCACCTGCGACTCTTGGACCGCACCTTCGGTCCCGCATCTACAGAAAATCCATCCCAGGTGCGAAAACTCACTAACAGGGCTGGGGCCGCACCTGCGGTCACTGGGCCGCATCTCAGGCTCCACACCTGCGTAACCCAGACCGCACCTGCGAACAATGGTTGTCCTTGGCCAAGACTGCACATGTGGAGCCCCTACCTATACTTGCATGTCCGCACTTGCGGCTCCCCTTCCGCAAGTGCAAAACACCAGCACCAACAATGCTTTTGCTGGTTTCCTAAGTCCCAATTCACCCTGTTGAGCATCCGAAACATCCCTGAGGCCCCCGGGACCTCAACCAAACTTACTAACCAGTCCTAATACCTTATCCAAACTTAGTCGAGCCTTCAAAACACATCACATAACATCAAAATCACCAATTTTGCATGGATTCAAGCCTAAGAACTTATGAAATTTCCAAAATCTACAACCGATGTCGAAACACATCAAAACTAGTCCGAATGACCTCAAATTTTACACACAGGTCATAAATGACACTACGAACTTACAGCTATTCTCAGAATTCCATTCTGAGTCCGATATTAAAATTTCACATATCGGCCGAAATCGCTGAAATTCTAACTTTCGCCAATTCGAGCCTAAATCTACTACAAACCTCGAGAACACATTCCGAACACGCTCCTAACCCGAAATCACCCAACGAAGCTAACAGAGTCGACAAAATTCCATTTTTGGATCCATCTTCACACAGTTCCAACTACGGTCTGATTTCTAAAGCTTAAACTTATATATAGGGACTATATGTCCAAAAACTCTCCGAATTTCGCAACTAATCATTCTGACAAGTCCCATAAGAAGATATAAAAGTGGGGAAAACAGTTATTAGGGGATCGGGGCGCTAACCCTTAGAATGACCGGCCGGGTCGTCACATTCTCCCCCTCTTAAGAAAATCGTTCGTCCTCGAACGAGTATAGAGACATACCTGAAGCTGAGAAAAGATGAGGGTACTGACTGTGCATATCCTGATCGGTCTCCCAAGTCACCTCCTCGACCGGCTGACCCCTCCACTGAACCTTTACTGAGGCAATATCCTTTGACTTGAGCTTTCTATCCTGTCTATCCAATATAGCTTCTGACTCCTCAACATGTGATATATCCTTGTCTAACTAGACTGAACTGAAATCCAAAACATGAGTCGGGTTAGCGTGATAGTTCCGGAGCATGGAGACGTGGAATACCAGATGAACTCCTGCTAGATTGGGAGGCAAGGCTAGCTCATAAGCAACCTCCCCAACACGTCGCAACACCTCAAAAGGGCCAATAAATATCGGACTCATCTTACCCTTATTCCCGAACCTCATGACGCCCTTCATAGGTGATACCCGATCACCAGCCATAAATGCCAAATCAAGAACCTTCCGGTTTGCATAACTCTTTTTCCTGGACTGAGTTGTGTGAAGTCTTTCCTGAATCACCTTCACCTTTTCCAGGGCATCCTGGACCAAATCTGTACCCAACAATCGGGCCTCACCCGACTCAAACCATCCCACTAGGGACCGACACCGTCTACCATTAAAGCCTCATACAATGCCATCTGAATGATGGGCTGGTAGTTGTTATTATAAGCAAACTTTGCAAGTGGCAAGTATCGATCCCATGACCCTCCAAAATCCATCACACAGGCACGAATCATATCCTTAAGAATCTGAATCGTGCGCTCGGACTACCCATCCGCCTGAGGGTGAAAGGATGTACTCAACTCTACCCTGGTGCCTAGCTCCTGCTGAAGGCTCTCCAGAACCGTGAAGTGAACTGTGTACCTCTGTCTGAAATGATAGATACTGGAATACCGTGGAGGCGAACAATCTCCCTGATATAAATCTCTACCAACCTCTCAGAGGAGTATGTAGTCAACACCGGAATGAAATGGGCTAACTTGTTCAGCCAATCCACAATCACCCAAATAGAAAAAAGTTCGAGGAACTGCAACCACAAAGTCCATGGTGATCCGCTCCCACTTCCACTCTGGAAGCTCAATCTGCTGACGTAACCCTCCTGGCCTCTGATACTCATATTTGACTTGCTGACAATTGAGACACTTGGCCACAAACTCCACTATATCCTTTTTCATCCTCCTCTACCATTAGTGTTATCTCAGATCCTGGTACATCTTCGCGGTACCCAGATGAATGGAATACCGCGAGCTATGGGCCTCCTCAAGAATCAACTCCCGAAGCCCATCCACATTGGGCACACAGATCCGACCTTGCATCCTCATCACGCCGTCATCTCCTATAGTCACATTCCTGGCGTCACCTCGCCGAACCCTGTCCTGAAGAACCAGAAGCTGGGGATCATCATACTGGCGCTCTCGAATGCGGTCATAAAGAGAAGACCGAGCCACCACACAAGCTAAAACCTGACAAGGATCTGAAAGATTCAACCTCACGAACTGACTGGCTAAGGACTGAACATCTAAGGCTAAGGGCCTCTCAACTGCCGGAAGATATGCCAAACTCTCCTAACTCTCTGCCCCGCGACTCAAAGCGTGGGCCTCCACATTGGCCTTCCCCGGGTGGTATAATATAGTGATGTCATAGTCCTTTATTAACTGCAACCATCTCCGCTGGCGCAAATTGAGGTCCTTCTGCCTGAACAAGTGCTGCAAACCCCGGTGATCCGTATAAATCTCACATGGAACACCGTACAAATAACGATGCCAGATCTTCAGGGCGTGAACAATAGCTGCTAACTCGAGGTCATGAACCAGATAATTCTTCTCATGCACCTTCAACTGTATGGACGCGTAGGAAATCACCCTACCGTCCTGCATCAATATTGCTCCAAGGACAATCCTCGAGGCATCACAGTAGACAGTGTAGGACCCCGAACCTGTAGGCAACACTAATACTGGGCCGAAGTCAAAGCTGTCTTGAGCTTCTGAAAGCTCTCCTCACACTCCTCGGTCCACTTGAACGGAGCACCCTTCTGGGTCAGTCTAGTCGTAAGTGTTGTGATAGATGAAAACCCCTCTACAAAGCGACGGTAGTACCCTACCAAACCAAGGAAACTGCGGATCTCCGTAGCTGATGACGGTCTAGGCCAACTCTGCACCGCCTCCACCTTCTTCGGATCTAATTTAATCCAATCCCAAGACACTATGTGGCCCAAGAATGCCACTGAATCAAGCCAGAACTCACATTTAGAGAATTTTACATACAATCTCTTCTCCCTCAAAGTCTGAAGCACAATCCTCAAGTGTTGCTCATGATCTTCCCGTGATCGGGAATACACCAGAATGTCGTCAATAAACACAATGATGAAGGAATCAATATAAGGCCGGAACACATTGTGCATCAAATGCATAAAAGCTGCTGGTGCATTAGTTAGCCCAAATGACATAACGAAAAACTCATAGTGGCCATATCTAGTCTTGAAGGCAGTCTTTGGGATATCCGGCTCCCGAATCTTCAACAATCTTCGGGATATCCGGCTCCCGAATCTTCAACTGATGATAGCCAGAACGCAAGTCAATCTTGGAGAATACCCTAGAACCCTGTAGCTGGTCGAATAAATCATCAAGGTGAGGCAAAGGATACATGTTCTTCAAGGTGACCTTGTTCAACTGCCGATAATCAATACACATACGCATAGAACCATCCTTTTTCTTCACAAATAATACTGGAGCACCCCAAGGGGATACACTGGGTCTGATGAAACCCTTATCAAGAAACTTCTGTAATTGCTCCTTCAACTCAGGAGGAGCCATACGGTTAGGAGGGATATAAATGGGCTGAGTGCCTGACAACAAATCAATGCCAAAATCAATATCTTTGTCGGGCGGCATACCTGGAAGATGGGAATACATCAGGAAAGTCCCTCACTATTGGGAGTGACTCAACTGGAGGGGTATCAACACTGACATCTCTCACATAGGCCAAGTACGCATCATACCCCTTCTCAACCATCTGCTGAGCCTTAAGAAATGAAATGACCCTGCGGGGAGTATACTCTAAGGTACCTCTCCACTCTAATCTCAGCAAGCCTGGCATAGCCAGCATCACAGTCTTAGCATGGCAATCAAGAATAGCATAATGGGGCAACAACCAGTCCATGCCCAAGATAACATTGAAATCTACCATGCTGAGTAATAATAAATCAAACCTGGTCTCAAAACCACTAAGAGAAATCAAACACGACCAATATACGTGGTCCACAACTAGAGAGTCTCCCACAGGAGTAGATACATAAATAGGGGAACTCAAAGAATCCCGAGATATCCCCAGATGTGGAGCAAAATAAGAGGACACATATGAATAGATAGAGCCTGGATCAAATAATACTGATGCATCCCTATGGCAGACAGGGGCAATACCTGTGATGACTGAGTTTGAAGCAACAACCTCGGAACAGCCTGGAAGGGCATAGTATCTGGCTTGGCCTCCCCCTCTAAGGCGACCTCTACCTCCCCGACCCCCACCTCGAGCTGATTGAGGAGGTAGAGTGGAAGTTGGGGCTAGAAGAAGAGCCAGAGGACCCGACAGAGCACGTTGAGGTTGATAAGACTGTAAAAGGTGCATCCCTCCTGGCCCTGGGGTAATCTCTAATCATGTGACGAGTGTCACCACACTCAAAACAACCCCTCGGAGGACGCTGCGGCTGATACTGAATAGGAGCTGGCCTGCTAGGCTGGCCGTAAATAGCACCTCGAGCTGGAGGCACACTGGATACTGGCGGTGCATAATAGAACTCCTGAGGTCTAGGAGGAGCTGGAATACCGCTGGCTGCTGGAAGGGCTGAATGAATAGGGCGACCCACAAAGCCCCTACCGTAACGTGCTGCTGGTGCACGATCTCCTGAAAAATGGCCAGTCTCTTGAGACCTCTTGGCCTCTCTCTCCTCTTTGTCCTGAGCGAACATGCCCTCTACCCTCCTGGAAACACTCACTGCCTACTGGTAAGTGATATCCATCTCCAACTCTCTGGCCATACTGGTTCGGATACTAGGATGGAGTCCCTTAATGAAGCGGCGAACCCGCTCTCTTACTGTGGAAACCAAGGCTGGTGCATGCCGAGCTAACTCACTGAAACAGACTGCATACTCCGACACAATCATAGTACCCTAGCGTAACTGCTTGAACTCTGCGCGCCAAGTATCCATGAGGCTCTGAGGGACATACTCTCGCAAAAACATCTCTGAAAACGGAGTCCAAGTGAGTGAGGCTGCCTCGTCCGGACTACTCAACGCATAGGCCTACCACCACTGATATGCTGCTCCCCTCAGCTGGAAAGCGGTGAAAGAAACCCCACTGGTCTCCACAATGCCCATAGTGCGGAGAATACGATGACACTCTTCAAGAAATCCCAGAGTGTCATCTAAAGCTAGTCCGCTGAAACTAGGTGGGTGGTACTTCTTGTGCCTCTCAAGTATGAGCTGCTCTGCCTCAGAAGAAGCTATCCTAGTCCCATGCTGTACCGGAGCCACTAGGGGCATATGAATATACTCTAGGGCTTGATCAACCTTGCCCCTCTTGCTTAGGAGTGTGGGATGCGGGAGTCTGTGTCCCTCCCCCGGTCTGAGATGTAGCGGGAGCTATCGGAAGTAGTCCAACCTGAGCTAGAGTGCTAACATGCTCATGAACTGAGCTAAAGTCTCCTGTAAGGCTGGAGCAGCAATAGGGACCTCCTGTGCCAGCTCTCCAGCTGGAGCCGCTGTGGGCTCTTCTGTCACTGCTCTCGTCGGTGGCCGAGCTGCATCGCGTGGTCGTCTTCTGCCCCGACCCCGGCCTCCGGCGGCTCTGGAAGGGGGCTCGGGTGCTTGGTTGTCGGTCCTGCCAGTACGAGTCCTCACCATCTATGGGAAAGAATAGTATATAATTTTTAGAATTTTTTGATGTCAATAACTCGTACGATAAGGAAATCAAAGAAATATGATTGTTCTTAACAGTTACATAGCCTCCCAAATATAGATACGGACGTCTCCGCAAAGATCCGCGAGACTCTAATAAACCGGCTTGTGACTTGTGACACCTATGAACCTATACGCTATGATACCAACTTGTCACGACTCGATTTACCCTCCGAAGGGCATCGTGAAGACAGCTAGTCTCTACGACTAGGTAAGCCTAATTGCGGAAAATATATTAAATAGAAGCAATAAAATAAAGACGGAATAAAGTAAATCTACAAATGAAACATCGCCACTTGGTGCGTACAAAATAAAACTTCCCAAAAACTCGGAATATCACTTTAGTCACAAGCTTTGTCTCAAAATAGCTCTTATAACGTAAGGGAATTTACATGAAAAATCTATCTAAAGCTGGAGTGGAAGGTGACTCGAAGGACTCTGGGAATGCGGCAGAATTACCTTTCAGTCTCCTCGAAGCAGCCGCTCGGACCCCTAGCCACGAAACTGAGTGCTGGTACCTAGATCTGCACACGAAAAACATGTGCAGGAAAGGGCATGATTACACCATAGTTTGTACCCAGTAAGTGCCAAGCCTAACCACAGTCAAGTAGTGACGAGGTCAGGTTAAGGCTCTACTGGATTTTTCATAAGTAAAACAGTGTAAAATAGTATAGAGGAATATAAATTCTAAGGTAAGCAGTAGAAACACATAAATCCGAGAAGTAAATTAGCGACAGGGAGCCCTTGGCTCAGTACAAATATCACAAAGTGGAATCTTCCGGGATACGTCCCATAGTTCCAAATGTAAAGATGCAGTATAGGGGGAAAGCTCCCGGAATACGTCCGTAGTCCAAATTTAAATATGTAGTACAGGGGGAAAGCTCCCGGAATACGTCCGTACCCAATTTAAATATGCAGTACAGGGGGAAAGATCCTAGAATACGTCCGTAGTCCCAATTTAAATATGCAATATAGGGGGAAAGCTCCCGGAATACGTCCGTAGTCTCAATTTAAATATGCAATGCGAATGAATGTCGGATACGATGTATTTAAAAAACTCAGGAAAAGAATCACAGACAAGAACAAGATCAAGACTAACTAACACAGTGCACATTATGTCAAATAGGGAATTTAGGTAAAACAGGTAGGCATGCTTCTTACTAGTCTAAATTACGCAAGTAGCACATTAAACAATGAAAAATGAGTAAATTGATTTATGGCATGGATAAGAAAAATGGAATTAAGAAATGATGGCCCGTGTACGTACTCGTCATCTCACGTACACGGCGCCCATATAACAAATAATATCAAAACAACCTAAGGGGAAGTCCCCAACACAGAGTTAGGAAAGCCACTTACCTCGACTGTGCTACTCAACTCAAAACCACGCTCTTGCCACGAGTACCCGAATCTGAATGGCCCAAATCTATTCAATTCAATTGCATAATGTAAATATCAGTTTAAGTAATCAATATAACTAATTAGTTCGAAGCTAATATGCGAAGTTTGGAAAATTTCCCCAAAAAGTCCCCCGGACCCACATCTCAGAATCGGGTAAAAGTTAAAAATTTCGGACACCCATTCACTCATGAGTCTAACCATACAAGAATTACTCTAAACAGATTTCAAAATCTCGATCGAAACTTGCAAGCTTGGCCTAAGAACTTTATCTAAATTTTCCCCAAATTTTCACAACAAATTCAAAATTAAAGGGTAGATTCAAGTGTATAATAATGGAAATTAGTCTAAACCGAGTAGGAATCACTTACCCAAATTTCCCAGGTGAAAATCTCTTCGAAAATCACACTTTCTCGAGCTCTAAATCGTTTTAGAAATTATGAACTTCAAACCCTCAGATTTTTTTGTATAAACAGCCCAGGTATTCCGCACCTGTGACTCTTGGACCGCACCTGCGGAAAATCCATCGCAGGTGCGAAAACTCACTAATAGGGCTGGGGCCGCACCTGCGGTCACTGGGCCGCATCTGTGGTTCCGCACCTGCGGAACCCAGAACGCACCTGCGAACACTGGCTGTCCTTGGCCAAGACCGCACCTCTAGAGCCCTTACCTGCACCTGGGTGTCCGCACCTATGGCTCCCCTTCTGTAGGTGCAAAACACCAGTACCAGCAATGCTTCAGCTGGTTTCCTAAGTCCTAATTCACCCTGTTGAGCATCCGAAACATCCCCGAGGCCACCGGGACCTCAACAAAACTTACCAACTAGTCCTAATACCTTATCCAAACTTAGTCGAGCCTTCAAAACACATCACATAACATCAAAATCACTAATTTTGCATGGATTCAAGCCTAAGAACTTATGAAATTTCCAAAATCTACAACCGATGTCGAAACACATCAAAACTAGTCGGAATGACCTCAAACTTTACATACAGGTCGTGATGGAGCCTAACACCGGACTCAGGCAAGCCAACAGTTGTTTACTAGTGAGGTTTTCCTTATTAATATACAAATCCCACATATTTTCCAAAGTTTTAAACTTAACTTATTTAAATAAAAGCGGAAACATTTAACAATTTTTAATACATAGAGACAAAAAGATCGTGATCCAATATATATATATATATACAATCCCAAAATAAGAGTCTACTATGTGTGTGCCAGGAACTAGTGTCATAAGTCAACGGGCGAACTAGTAGAATATACAAAATATAATACAAGACTGTACTGTTGTCTGAGAGGAATAGACAGAATATAGACAAAAGATAACTCCATAGCACAACTGAGAAACATCAGGGGGTACAACTCACCGTGGAGTCCGGTCCAGAAGATAAGTCAAGCTCCAGTCAGATAACCAGAAACACCAGCCTCTGAACCTGTACAATTAAGTACAGAAGTGCAGCATGAGTACATAGTATAAATGTACCCAGTGAGTATCCCGCCTAACCTCAAAAAGGTAGTGAGGATAGGTCGACATGACACTCACTACGGTCCAACAGTAATAATGTAAACAGGATATACAGAATGCAGTAGACATGTGAGACAGTAAGCAACATATATCTGTCAAATACAGAAAACCAGGTAAGTACTGAAAATAAGCAAAAATGTACACTTTCCCTTTCCCCCCGAATATATGTCAAGTCAATATCAATGGAAAACAGTACCCAATAGCCTCAAGCGCACACAAGGATAGGACAACCGGCCTGAGTCATAAGGAAATATCTAGACACGAACTCATATATATATAGTTAACATAAAGCTCCCTCGATCGTGAATCATGCATGTTACTCGAGTGCTGACTCATATATATAATTAACATAAAGCTCCCCTCGATCGCGAATCATACCTGCGACTCGAGTGCTGACTCATATATGTAATTAACATAAAGCTCTGCTCGATCGCGAATCATACCTGCGACTTGAGTGCTGACTCATTTATATAATTAACACAAAGCTCCCCTCGATCGCGAATCATACCTGCGACTCGAGTGTTGACTCTTATATATATATATATATATATATATATATATATATATATATATACACACACACCGGACTTATCAATAAGCTTAGTAGAGGCTATACTTGTAACAAAGGTCTTTTCACCGGAATTTCAGAGGCAACTCTCTACCAATTTTGCATACTAGTTCAAAGATAATAAGCATACTGGTTCAAAGATGGTAAACAACTCAAAGTTTGGCTAAAGATACACATAAGGCATGTAATGGCACACTCGTGAGCCCTAAAGCTACCCGACATGATAAATATTCGCTACGTACGGACTCTCATCACGTTGTACTAACGTAGCCCCCAAAATAATTACACACAGCGTATATAACACCTATGGGGACTATTCCCTCTTACAAGGTTAGAAAGGAGACTCACCTCGTGTCGAATCTACCCCTCGGACCAAGGATGCGCCCGAATCTCCGAACTCTACACCCGAGGACTTGAAACTAGCCAAATACGGTATAATGACATCAATACATGCTCAAAATAGGGAATATTATCCTAATTTTTCAATGACCCAACATTCTTGAGAAATTCCCAAAATCCAATCCCGGGCCCGCACTCTCGGATTCCAAAAATTCTCGAAAGGATTACTCACCCGAAGCCTAAGGATCATAATTATGTGATTTATACTTGAATTCATGGCCTTAAACGGATAATTCACAAGTTCTTCAAAACCCTAAAGTTACTACCCAATTTAATGAATTTGATATTTTAAAAGAGAGATTAACTAGGAATTTATGTTTAAAACTAGTGTTAAGTAAGGAATTTACTTACCTTGGCAGTAGATTTGGTGACCCCTCTTGGAAGCTCTCACTAACTCAAGGAAGAAGATGAAAATGGGGGAAAGAATGACCCAATCCCGTATATAAATTAACTGCCCAGTTTTTTCTTAACCGCAATCGCGAAATGGGGCCCGCGATCGCGAACGCCAACTGGTCAGAGCTCTGTGAACGCAGAGGAGGTCCTGCGATCGCGAAGGGGAATTATGCCTGGCCCCGACCTAACTCTATGCGAATGTTATAAAGAGGCTGCGATCGCGAAGGCCAAGGACCCAACCTTCCACGATCGCGAAGAGTTATCTGCGATCGCGAAGAGCAATCAGCAACCCAGCCCAATTCCTTCTCCGTGATCGCGACCCTCCTTCCGCGATCGCGAAGAAGGAAACCAGAAAGCAAAAATCTGGTTTATCAAACATAGCTCCCGGGAGTCCAAAACTCACCGGAGCCCCTCGGGACCCCGTCCAAAAGCACGTGCAAATCTGTATTCATGATATGGACTCGCTCAAACTTCCGGAACGGGAAAAACAACAACAAAACTCAGAATTCAACCCCAAAACCACATTGAATCAAACTTAAGAACTTAAGATTCTAGAATTCACTTCAATGCGCCGAACATGCCTATACTACTCGGAATGACCTCAAATTTTGCAGACAAGTCATAAATGACATAACGAAACTATTCCCCGTCCCGAAATTCTGTTCGGACCTCGATAACACCAAAACACGCCCCAAACCAAAATATGAACTTAAGGAACTTCTTATTTCAATATTGGGTGCCGAAATGCCCCCGAGTCATCAAAATCCCATTCCGAACATATGCCCAGGTCCGAAATCATCACGCGAAGCTACCGGAACCGTCGAACTCGATTCCAAGGTCGTTTACCCAAAATGTTGACCGAAGTCAAACTTGGACTTAAAGTCCAACCTTAAGGAACCAATTGTTCCTATAGAACTCTAAACACCTCCGGATCTTGGACCACCAGTCCCCGCAAGTCATAAATCATAAAAAGCCGCTATGGGAAGTTTCATTTGGGGGAACGGGGTCCAATAACGCAAAATGACCGGTCGGGTCGGTACACAAGTCATAAATGACACTAAGGACCTACAACCACTCTTGGAATTCCATTCCGAGCCCGATATAATAATTTCACCTATCGGCCAAAATCGCCGAAATTTTAACTTTCGCCAATTAAAGCCTAAATCTACTACAGAACTCGAGAACACATTCCGAATACGCTCCTAACCCTGAAATCACCCAACGGAGCTAACGGAGTTGACATAATTCCATTTTTGATCCGTCTTCACACAATTCCAACTACGGTCCGATTTCTAAAGTTTAATCTTATATTAGGGACTATGTGTCCAAAAACTCTCCGAATTTCACAACTAATCATTCCGTCAAGTCCCATAAGTAAATATAAAAGTGGGGAAAGCATTTATTAGGAGAGCGGGGCACTAACTCTCAGAACGACTGACCGGGTCGTCACACTGATGCTCTTATCCTTTTCATAACTTATAGCTTTTGTGAATAGCTTAATACTCTCCTTGCCATTTAGGCCTCTTATCCACGCCATGACTTGTGATCGAATTCCTTCCAATCTCGTAACTGTTGCTGCCTTCTATCATGCAACCTCTACGTTACTGACCTTGTGCCTGTGTGACTCTTCTCTCCTTTTTCCTCTAGCTTTTAGCCAATCTCTAGGCCTTACTTTGTTAATATATACATGGCTTAATAGGATGCCTCTCTGGGTATCTATAGGTGTATTGAAGTTCTTCGCTCAATATTTTGTCGAATTTACAAATATTTCTATATATTATTTCATAGATCCAGTTATCCATTCGTTTGACTTTATTGTATCTAGGTAGGTCATACTATACCATAACTCTTACTTTAATTTATCGTTAATGAGGTCTTCTACCGAACTCCGAGTTACTTTCGTTGCTTATCCCATATGTATAAATCTAAGTCCTTTAATGCTTCATCAATACTGTTCATCTTAAGAATGACGGCCTAATCTCATCTCATACTTTATGAATTTTGTCCATCCATTGTGGATTCACCTCAATATTGATCTACAATATACCACTGATAACTTGAAACTTCTTATGTAATACCTTTCCACTAGGGCTTATGTCTCATCGTGGAACATTTGAAACGATTTTCTTGATCCACCTAGGGGCGATACAACACTATACTTCCATAATCATATTTCATAGCATCCCAATGTGATTCACCTTATGTGAGTAAATTAATCCCGTGCAATTCATGAATCCCTTCTTCAAATCATTACTCAATCGAAGGCCCACACGTATCCTTTATCTACCACAATTACACCCTAATTCTAGTATTAGGGCAAAATTCCATATCTTTGTAAATGTTACTTATGATGAGTAACTCCTTCGAGTTCATTCAGGCTATATTGATCTTTCTATAACTTTGAGAAATCAACAGATCTCTTGTTTTCACGGGCTCAATCCCGAGAACTTATCCGTTTCTCGTCACCATCTCATTCGGACTTTCTTGTACTTACTCCTGTCTTCCTAAAACCTTGTTGCTTTACCATACTTCAGCTTGCATCCTACATATATCTGTTTATAATACTCACAACCTTCCTTCAACTCGCTTGCATCATAAATTTCCTTATGTTTTTCTAGAACATTGAGACATCACATCGTCTCTAACTCTTATTTCACTCTCTAATTAGACCTTTCAGTACTTAGAAACCATATGATGGAAGGTATGCCACTAACGTCGCTGCTATCATTCCTGGATATTGTATCCCCACGCTTCTAGCCCCTTTTCCGCAGTATGGACTATTCATAACCTTCTGTATTTGAGTATCTTGTATGTTGTTCACCTTTTCCTTACTTACCTTAAAATATTGCCTCACATTCTTGTATCTCTTTCATAATCTCCCTTCCACATAGACATAATTTATCTCCACAACCTGAAGCTTTATTATAATATTTGCACCTTTGGTGCATACACAATTCGGTGGAGCTTCATTCTTATGAGGCTTGTATTCTTTAGTTGGTTTCATCATTGAGACGTTACAAAATATGGCTACTGTACTATCTCTCTTATACCTCTGCTACTTAAGAGTGATCCTAAGGTCTCTAATTCTCTTGGTCCCTCATGTTTTTCTTAGTCGATGTAACTCTTTAGTTTCCCCTTCTTTCTGATCAGCCTTTATATAGGCTTAAGCTATCTTCCGATATGCGGCTCATGGTGTTCGTTATTACTTTTAGCCTTTCATGGAGCTATGGAATCTCCATGATACAATCCTTTAGCAATTCAATTCTTTGTCTATAACCTGGACTCAATTATTTCTTTTTAATTTATACCAAAGTCTTGTACGACTGTATGATTGTCAATCATATATGCTGCATAATATCCCGAAATCTTAGGTGCATTCATAATTTAATTATCTCTGGATCATTGATCAAATAATTCCTTTCGTTCCTTCTTATATTTCTTTAATGTAAGCTATTACTTTTCCTAGTCTTTTTCCCCCCTTGTTGCGTGCATACTTAGCTTATCTTAGTTCCCATGCAATGCTAGAGTTTTTGTGCAACTCATATGATCTCGAATATTACTTTTAATTTTACTTCCCGTTTATTAACCACGGTAGGTGCCACTTTCCTTTGGAGTGCTTACAATGTTGTTGTGAGACTGTTGTTACACGACCATTTCCTCTTTAGGTGGTTGTGCTTAGGTTGATGTCTTTTTTCTTATTTCCTCATCTAGTATTTCGTTGTAGTAACTAGGGAGAACCCTTGACTCTTGTAAAGCTATGAGCTTATTACAGACCTTTTGATGTCCTTCCTTACCTATAATTGTTCGTAGTTACTTATGTCCATGCCTTGTAGGGTTGCTTCTGAATTAATATTTTTAACTGTCTTCCCAGTGGCACTTTCTTTTATCTCCGTAACACTCATATTGTACCTTTAACTACCCCAAATCCTATCTAAATATTTCTCAATGATCACGATGTTATAACTACGAGGCTGAATTCACTATATTGGGTTTTACTATGTTTATCCTGCACGATCTACTAACTCGTCTTTAATTACCTGTTTAGCCATAACTAGGCTCTTCCCCAACCAATTACTAACTACTCGTTGGTCCATTCTCATATTAATGTTTCTTGTATTCTTTCTTGGGTTATTTTCTTTTTCTTAACTTACGTCTCGCACTGGCTCCTTATCTATCAATAACATCTCAGGCACGGACCCTTACTTCCTTTCATTGACGCCGTGCTTGCATAATGTTCTGGAATCGTAACATATCTGTAGGATTTGAATAAATTCAATCTCATCCCTTTTATTTTTATCGCATTCTTCCTTTACCATTCCATAGTTACTAGAACCACTAAATTATGACTTAATGCCACATCACTCCATATTCCCCCCTTTGGGGGAGCACTAAAATTTAGTTCTACGATGATCTACGTATAGATGTTTTACTTCTTCATCTTTGGCATCTTTTCACATGGTCGATGAACCTTACTCGCCTCGCGGTAATTCTTTTGTACCAATTATAACAAAATTCCTTACTCGCGAGGCTGATACTTAGTATAACTGGCACATACAGTTCCTTAATCTTAAATTTGCTTACATGTTTTCTTCATGGAAACGTCTTCCTGAATGACCATCCTTTGAATTTTTCATGAATTTTCTTCTATTGTCCATTTTATTATCACCGGTGAAATTCTCATGATGTCGACCATTCTCAAATCATTCAGTCCCTAATTTATGTTTAGTTTATCTTTTTCACCAGCCCATACCGATTTCTATTACTCTGGGGTTTAACTCTCCCTTCTGATAGTCGCATTGGAGTCACAAACTTATTTTTCGAAATGAGGATATGACTTTATGGCCTATACTCTTTTATTGCCTCAAGGCCTGTCACCTCTTGTCTTTTCCTTCACTTGACTATAGTCTCTGTAATACTATCATCTTTTTGACCTACCATTATCATCCATGTATCGCATCTTACTCTTAATGCTTCATTAGCTATCTTCTTACTTCCTGCTAACATTTCTGTCTATCACCTTATTCTAAAAACTTCAACAGGATATTCTTTTGCTTTTAACTCCCCTTTGCTCAATCCACCGGTTCTTCGGGTTGCCTAGCATTATCTCTCTACTAGGGACGAGAGTCA
Source organism: Nicotiana knightiana (assembly GCA_005239525.1). Lineage (NCBI taxonomy): Eukaryota > Viridiplantae > Streptophyta > Magnoliopsida > Solanales > Solanaceae > Nicotiana > Nicotiana knightiana. The sequence goes on along the minus strand of ML396540.1, from coordinate 50,832 downwards.
AACTAAGATAATATTTATCCCTTCCAGGATTTCAGTGCCTATCTTCGGAATTTTTGATCACGCTAGTATTCTCATCTAATTGTAATATTCTAGAGTGCACCACCTGGGTGTCTCACAAGGATATCTATTAGCACCTTTGTAATATCCTTCGAAAATGTCAACTAACGCAAGCCATCCAATTCTCATTTTGGGTTATTCTAACCCCAATCGGATCCTACTGTCCTGTCTTTCTCTTAAACCATATCCTTAGCTCCCATATGGCATGGCTGAGATAGGTGTGGACGATTGTACGTACCTCTATTACTATTGAAGGTAATTCAAAATGCTTATATCTCACTTCCTGAATGGTAAATAATGATAATCTTTATTAATTGGGTACCTTGTACCCTTCTTCATCTTGCTTCTTTTACTTGTTGCAACTTGTGTCTGACTTCCGATTCCGCTTATCCCCTTTACCACAAGAGTGGATAAGTATTTTTTCCCCCTAAAAGCTCCTTATCAAGAACCGTGCACCTTTTAGTACAAGCATGATCTGCTGAAGACCTCACATTTACTCATCATAAGCAAGATGCAAAATCTAATTCCTCTAATTCAACACTTCCACAACTATATCTCTTATCTATCATCTTTCTGAATGTAGGCATCATATTATTACGAATAAAATAGAAGTTCGAAATTTGAATTATTATAAGTGAGCTCTACCACACGATCTAGAGTAAGAAGAAAGAGTGACAGTCCTAAATGCCCTGTACCCTCCTGCTTATAAGTATGGTGCACGACACACCCATAAATAAGACTTTACTAGACACAACTTGTAGACTCCCTAGGACAGAACTACTATGATACCATTTCTATAATGATCCAAACCGATGGGCCACGACAGGCACCCAATACCTTCCTCAACCGAGTACCAACATAACGTATCATACTATCGTAGATAACTGAGCCAGAAGGCTGCCAAGAGATAAGTAAAATACAACGTGAGATACCAACTTATACATAAGACATACGGGCCTATAAGACCAAATATCAACTCATATACCGAACATAGGCCGACAAGGCCATACAGTCTTTTATGTACATGACATCTGTCTACAAGCCTCTAAGACTACATAATTTTCTTAAAGGTCGGGACAGAGTCCCGCCATACCAAACAATACACGTCTAAATCATACTAACCAAACGAGTAACTCCGAAGCAAATGGAGCGCACCAACATCTTCCGCTGAGCTGATAGATTACTTGGAGGGCTCTCGATCTGTCTATCGAACCTGCGGGCATGAAACGTAGCGTCCCCAGGAAAAAGGGATGTCAGTACAAATAATGTACTGAGTATGTAAGGCACATAAATAAATACATAACAGACATGGAAGAAATATAGAGTAAATGACTCAACCTGTAATTCTGGATAACTCTATAAATCATGAAATAATTACGGTGTCATGCTTATGCGTATGAATGTCATGTCGTGCATAGTTACACGTTTCATAACATCATCAGGCCTTTGAAGGAATCCCATCATATCATATCATCCACTGTGGGAAAAATCATCAATGTATACCAGCATCAGGTGGTGGTGCGTATATAACACCATAACCTTTCCCATATCCCATATATATATATATACACACACACATATATATACGCTTATATAACGCCATCTGGTCATGGGTCAATGTGCGTGTATAATTACATGAAATGCATATGAAATACGTTAATAAAATATCTCGGTACGTCATAATGCCATTATGCCTCTGATTAATATCATGGAATAAACTTTATCAACTTATATATTTCTGAGACCCATGAACAGATGATAGAATAATATGACACATGGAAGAATAAGAATATACACATATTTAGCATTTCTATGAATAGAGTATTTTATGGAAGCTGTGCATTTTCTCGTTTCGTTCATTTGTATAGATCATGCCAAAAAGTAAGAAGGGATAGCCTTAACATACCTGGAGTAGGAAAAAATTCGTGTGATATTCTTGAAAAAGGTTGCACCGTACTTCTTTAAAACCGCAAAATTTTACGTTGCAAATAATTTTATTTGGATTCCTCTTTGTTGCAAGAACTCACGTTCTTTTTGTGGGAAATTGGTAAGGAATTACATTGAACCTTACATCTGATTGTACAATTTTGAGAATGAATTTGTTGGAAGCTTACTGGATTGAGTAATATAACACTTTCGTTGAAAGCTTACTGGATTGAAAGCTTTTGTTGAAAGGAGCTACAAATTTTTGAAAGCTTACTAGATTGAAAGCTTTCGTTGAAAGCTTACTAGATCATTTCTTTTGAAATGTTTGAGTTTAGGAAAAGAGTTATATAACTTAGATGAAGAAACTTCAACTCTTGCTGATTTTTGTGTCAAATTAAGCCAAACTTTCAAAGTCTTACACGCAATGCCCACATTGTCTTATATACATCACTTTAAATGGACACCTAGGCTATTATGACTAAGAGTCATTTGTACAATATGTGGCTTGCTGTCATGTTCTCACCTTAATGCTTATCCAAAAAATTTAATTAATTTAATTAGGTAATATCTCGCTATCCGGTAATTAACCAATTACCTACATAATTAAAAATTGCCTCAAATTACTTAACATTATAATTATTTTTAATACACTTTAGAAATCCTACTATAATGGTCATATGGTACTAGTCCATAAATATCGGGGTATTATAGCTTGGACCGTATTTTATCCCAAATTGCCAAACTTCGACGAAATTCATTTCCTTTGACTTGTTTCCCCTCTCACCTTCATGAACTTACTCATCACTTTTTTAAAATAGCATAATCCTTATAATCTCCAAATAATATTTTCCTTGGACTTATTTCAATTACCTTACGATAAATTCAACGTCAAATACTACAGGGTGTAACATCGTCATAATTTAATACTGCGAAGCATAACATCATCGTAATATTGTGGGGCATAACAATAATGTAATAAGTTATTATTATTAATGATATTTTTATGTGTAGGAGTCACCCGAAGGCGATGTGGGAGGAGAGTGCACGATTTGAAGCAAAAAGAGAATAAAAAAAGAAAATCTCGTGCAGCGCCCACGCTAGCGTCACGCTTCCTGTGGCGCAAATTACAGTTCCAAATTTTTGAGGTTAACAGGATAGTTTCAGGGCTAGCGGGACGCGCTACCCTTGATGCTGGGTGATGGGCACTCTCCTATTTCGCTCGGGACAAGGTTTTGACGACCCAACACACTCACAACTCGTATAAAAAGAAGTCTAAATCTATTTTGGAGGGGGAGATGCCACTTTGAGAGAAAACAACACACACGGAACACTCGAAAGCAAGGATTCTCAGTTTTTCTTCATCTTTCTTAGTATTTTCAACTATTCAACACTTGTGAAATTTTTTAACTTTATCAGGCTAAAACCCATAAGTTCTGGGAGTTGTGACTTAGCCATGAATACTGTTGTTCGAAGTTGACTTTATCTTGATTATAATTCGTTAATATATGGTTGTTTCTTCAATTCTGTGATTAATTACTTAATTGTCTGGCCAACAATTAGGTTCTATTTACTATATGTACTATGCTTAGGAAAGCTACGTCTAGAATAGAGAAGAATTGAAGAGAGAATGATCTTAACTCTGAATGGGGGGGGGGGGGGGGGGAGGATTTGTGGTTAGGATAGGAATATACCTAGTCATCATGCTTAATTGAATATCATAATTTTAATGTGTTCTCAATAGATTGATTCCATAGGAATATAGGCGATAATCTATTTTGAATAGGCGCGTATTAATTCAGGAGAGAGAAATTACTCGATTAATTAGTAACCATGAGCGAATCATATGAAAGAGAGAGTTAATTAGAACGCAATAGGATTGGTGAATTGATCATGACCCTGGAATGCTCATCTATATTGAATTCTCCCGACAACCATTTTCTGCTTGATTAATTAGTTACTTGTTACACTCATTACTTAGTTAAAATCACATTATTAAACTCTGATTGACTCAACTGAATAACAATTTTGGTGAAATTAATAGGTAGTTAACACAAGTCCCTGTGCATTCGACACTCTACTTATCATTGTATTATTTGTTGACCACCTATACTTGTGTGTGCATTTGGGGGCAACATAAATACTCATAAAAGCCAAATTCGAACTCTTAAATGCCAAATAATAGGAAACACAATTCAATCACTCCAAGTGTTTCAACTCAATTTGGCCTTTAATTAGCAAACACGACTATTATTTTTGACTCAAATAATTTATTCAAAATTATCATGAGTTCCATCAATTTAGAGATGAACCTCAACTTCCCAATTTTTGAACACACAAGTCTTCAACCATAACTCATTAATAAATCAATAGCAATGATGACTGATACCATAATCAATTAAATTCACAGCATAAGGTTCGAATGATTTTTACCTCAATGCAGTAAAGTCTAGAATTATAGAGCGGGAAATATTTAACCCTTCTAACCCCAAGCAAAACTAGAATAGAGAAGTGAAGCTTCCACTAAGAAATCTTGAATTATGCCGCTAAATCTTGTCATCAATGTGCTAATTAATTCAACTGTCTTCCCCTCTTCGGTTTCTAAGCCTTTTAGATAAACATGAAAATGTTTTTGGGTAAAAAATTGATAAAATTATTGAATCATTGGAGAAAGACACGATTAGGTTGCGTTCTCACAATATTCACAGTTGTCTCAAAACTATGTTATCATGATCCTCATAAAAACTTTGGATGTAGTCGCCTTTGTTAGGGACTGTTCTACCCCTAATATAAAATCGATTTTCTAGTGCAAATCTAAATTTAGTCGAATCTCGGTACTGGACACCGAAAACAAACAAAAAAAAAGTACGCAATTATCCGTATCAAGTGCATAGTAATCACACCCACAATAGGTGCACTAGTTGTTCAAAAGAGAAAAAAAAAGTAAGAAGGGTGATGTCGTGCCATGTTATTGAGAGTAAAAGCATGAAGGGTGATGTCGTGCCATGTCATTTGTGAGTAAAATCACGAAGGGTGATGTCGTGCCATTGCATTTATACTTTTATACTTTTGTATCATTGTAAGGTCATGGCACGATGGGTGTTTCCGTGCAAGTGAGGACGAGAGACATGCATTATGTTATGATATTCTTTTCTTGTATATATCTTCATGTATTACCTTGAATTGTTGTTATCGTATTTATAGTTGTTACGTGTGACATGTCGTCACTGTTCTTTCCTTATTCTCTATATCAATCATTGTTGTGTTGCCTATGCCTTCTATTTGTTTAACTTGTAAACATCATACTTACTTCCTGTTGTTATGATTGCGTCCATGTCATATCTGTTTTGTTGCATTTAGGCACGAGTCTTCTCCCATGTTGGCCATTCATGCTCTATTTGTTGCATTATCAAAAACATGCACCCCTCTCCCCTTCTCTTATTTGTTATGTCCCTCTTCACGCCTCCATCATGCTAGTTAGATAAAAGTATAACCTTTTCCCTAACAGCGGTCATTAATTCTATGCTCTCTGCTTAGTCTGTTACTGATGTTCTTCGGTACATTCCCATTTATTATTACTTCTTGCATATTCCCTTCCTTGTCATTTCTATTATCGATATTTCTATCATTTGGTTGGTAATGTTCACATATATGGTGAGGATGAGATAAATGCATGAAGGGTGTTGTTGTGTCGTTAGATTTGATGTCTTGAGTACTTATTTCACACTATGAAAATTTTGAGGTAATTGTTGTGGTTCATGGGCTTTCGTTCTAAGGAAAGGGCCGGTTAAAGTGTTGGAAACTGTTGAATTGTGATTATTTCTGGTACTCTTTTATTGTTTTGTATAGTTGCATTGTGTACTTCATTCTATTATTTTGTCGCATAGTCTTATTGCTAGCTTACATTACAGTGTTTATTAAATGAGTATCTTTTATCTAAAAGCCTCGTCATTACTTCGACGAGGTTAGTCAAGATACTTACCAGTACATGGGGTCGGTTGTACTGATACCGCACTTCTGCACACTCTCTGCAGACTATTAGAGTGGAGTTGCTGAAGAAGTCGGGGCTGACCCGGAAGATATTCATGTATTCTAGATAGAAGCTGCCATTAGTCCTTGGTAGTTTTAAACATTATTAATCTGTTCATGTAGTTTTCCAACAGATCGTGTGATTATTTATATTTGCTTTGTAAAATTTAAAATCCTAGAAACTCATGATTCATACTACCAGTTCTTGGGGTAAAATTTGTAAAAGTTCAGATAAATCCTAATTTATTTTCTTTAAGTTCATTTGGTTTGTTTTTGTAATGACCCGACCGGTCGTTTTGCGTTATCGGACCCCGTTTCCCTAAATGAAACTTCCCATAGCGGCATTTTATGATTTATGACTTGCGAGGACTGGTGGTCTGGGATTCGGAGGTGTTTAGAGTGCTATAGGTACAATTGGTTCCTTAAGGTTGGCCTTTAAGGCCAAGTTTGACTTCGGTCAACATTTTGGGTAAATGACCTCGGAATCGAGTTTCGTAAGTTCCGGTAGCTTCGTGTGATGATTTTGGACCTGGGCGTATGTTCGGAATGGGTTTTTGATGATCCGGGGGCATTTCGGCGGCCAATATTGAAATAAGAAGTTCCTTAAGTTCCTGTTTTGGTTTGGGACGTGTTTTGGTGTTATCGAGGTCCGAACAGAATTTCGAGACTAGGAATAGTTCCGTTATGTTAATTATGACTTTCCTGCAAAATTTGGTGTCATTCCGAGTTGAATAGGTCGGTTCGGCGCGTGATTAGCGAAGTCTAGAAAACTTAAAGTTCCTAAGTTTGGTTTTTGGGGTTTGGAGGTGTGATTTTGAGTTTTANCCATATCATGATCCGGGGGCATTTCGGCGGCCAATATTGAAATAAGAAGTTCCTTAAGTTCCTGTTTTGGTTTGGGACGTGTTTTGGTGTTATCGAGGTCCGAACAGAATTTCGAGACTAGGAATAGTTCCGTTATGTTAATTATGACTTTCCTGCAAAATTTGGTGTCATTCCGAGTTGAATAGGTCGGTTCGGCGCGTGATTAGCGAAGTCTAGAAAACTTAAAGTTCCTAAGTTTGGTTTTTGGGGTTTGGAGGTGTGATTTTGAGTTTTAGCATTTTTTTGGGTGATCTGAAGGCTCGAGCGAGTCCGTATTATGATATGGGACTCGTTGTTATATTTGGACTAGGGCACGGGTGGGATCAAGTGCCTCCCGGACACCTAACGGGGCTAAAAACAAGCTAAAATAGTTGCTGGTGCACCTGTTCTGGTGTGACCGTAGGTGCAGTTGCCCAGTCGCAGGTGCGACCGCTAGTGGTCTGGCCAATTCTCGCAGGTGCGGACAAAGTTGCACAGAAGCGGAACCGCAGGTGCGGTCTCCACTCCGCAGGTGCGGGCCCAAGCTCCCCATTCCATTTCCGCAGGTGCGAAAACACTTTCCAGACATTGTGTTTTTATACACGGGTTTTAAACACATTTTCTCATTTTCTTCTTCTTCCTTGGGGCGATTTCCACCATTGTTGAGGGGCTAACGACCTGGTCTTCTAAGGTATGTAAACTCTACGCAAAACTTAACTTCATGCATGGATTTCTAGCTTAATTAACTACCCAAATTAGTGAAAAATCAAGAATTGGGTAGTAACCTAGAGCTTGCGATAATTTGAGAATTTACCTGTGAATTTGCTATGAAATCAAGTAAGAATAGTATATTAATGATCCTTAGGCTTTGGGTGAGTGTTCCCTTTGAGAATTATTGGAATCTGAGCGTGTGGGCCCGGGGTTTGATTTTGGAAAATTCTTCAAGAATGTGAATTATTGAATAAATAGGATAATTTTCCTACTTTGAGCATGCATTGATGTCATTGTACCGTATTTGGCTAGTTGCGAGTCCTCGAGTGTAGAGTTCGGAGATTCGGGCGCATCCTTGGTCTGAGGGGTAGATGCTGAACGAGGTGAGTCTCCTTTCTTACCTTGTAAGAGGGAATCGTCCCCATAGGTGTTATATATGTTGTGTGTAATTGTTTTGGGGGCTACGTGCATACAACGTGATGAGAGTCCGTACGTAGCGACTATTATATCATGTCGGGTAGCTTTAGGGATCACGAGCATGCCATTACGTGCCTTATGTGTATCTTTAGCCAAACTTTGAGTTGTTTATCATCTTTGAACCAGTATGCTTATTATCTTTGAACTAGTATGCAAATGGTAGAGAGTTACCTCTGAAATTCCGGTGAATAGATCTTTGTTACAAGTATAGCCTATACTAAGCTTATTGATAGATCCAGTTTATATATATTTATGTTAACTATATATAAGAGTCAGCACTCGAGTCGCATGTATGATTCGCGATCGAGGGGAGCTTTATGTTAATTATATATATGAGTCAGCACTCGAGTCGCAGGTATGATTCGCGATCGAGAGGAGCTTTATGTTAATTATATATATGAGTCAACACTCGAGTCGCATGTATGATTCTCGATCAAGGGGAGATTTATGTTAATTATATATATGAGTCAGCACTCGAGTCACATGTATGATTCGCGATCGAGGGGAGCTTTATGTTAATTATATATATGAGTCAGCAATCGAGTCGCATGTATGATTCGCAATCGAGGGGAGCTTTATGTTAATTATATATATGAGTCAGCACTCGAGTCGCATGTATGATTCACGATCGAGGGGAGCTTTATGTTAATTATATATACGAGTCAGCACTCGAGTCGCAGGTATGATTTGCGATCAAGGGGAGCTTTATGTTAATTATATATATGAGTCAGCACTCGAGTCGCAAGTATGATTCGCGATCGAGGGAAGCTTTATGTTAATTATATATATGAGTCAGCACTCGAGTCGCAAGTATGATTCGCGATCGAGGGGAGATTTATGTTAATTACATATATGAGTCATCACTCGAGTCACATGTATGATTCGTGATCGAGGGGAGCTTTATGTTAATTATATATATGAGTCAGCACTCGAGTCGCATGTATGATTCACGATCGAGGGGAGCTTTATGTTAATTATATATATGAGTCAGCACTCGAGTCGCATGTATGATTCACGATCGAGGGGAGCTTTATGTTAATTATATATATGAGTCAGCACTCGAGTCGCATGTATGATTCACGATCGAGGGGAGCTTTATGTTAATTATATATATGAGTCAGCACTCGAGTCGCATGTATGATTCACGATCGAGGGGAGCTTTATGTTAATTATATATATGAGTCAGCACTCGAGTCGCAGGTATGATTCATGATCGAGGGAAGCTTTATGTTAATTATATATATGAGTCAGCACTCGTGTCGCATGTATGATTCGCGATCGAGGGAAGCTTTATGTTAATTATATATTTGAGTCAGCACTCGAGTCACAGGGTTGATTCGCGATCGAGGGGAGTTTTATGTTAATTATATATATGAGTCAGCACTCGAGTCGCATGTATGATTCGATCGAGGTGAGCTTTATGTTAATTACATATATGAGTCAGAACTCTAGTCGTAGGTATGATTCGCGATCGAGGGGAGCTTTATGTTAATTATATATATGAGTCAGCACTCGAGTCGCATGTATGATTCACGATCGAGGGGAGCTTTATGTTAATTATATATATGAGTCAGCACTCGAGTCGCATGTATGTTTCGCGATCGAGGGAAGCTTTATGTTAATTATATGTATGAGTCAGTGTCTAGTTATTTCCTTATGAATTCGGCCGATGTTAAATACAGTCCAAGCTCTATGTTAATTATATGTATGAGTCAGTGTCTAGCTATTGGGTACATTTTTCCATTGATATTGACTTGACAGATATTTGGGGGGGAAAGGAAAGTGTACATTGTTTCTTATTTTCAGTACTTACCTGGTTTCCTGTATTTCATAGATATCTGCTGCTTACTGTCTGACATGTCTACTACATTCCGTATATCCTGTTTTACATTATTATTGTTGGACCTTAGTGAGTGTCATGTCGACCTCTCGTCACTACCTCTTCGAGGCTAGGTGGGATAGTCACTGGGTACATATATATTATGTACTCATGCTGCACTTCTGTACTTAATTGTACAGGTTCTGAGGTTGGTGTTTCTGGTTATCCGACCGGAGCTTGACTTATCTTCCGGACCGGACTCCACGGTGAGCTGCACCCCCTGACGTTTGTCTATATTCTGTCTATTCCTCTCAGACATCAGTACAATCTTGTATTATCTTTTGTATATTCTACTAGTTCGTCTGTTAACTTGTGACACTAGCTCCTGGCACACACATAGTAGACTCTTATATTGGGATTGTGTGTGTGTGTGTATATATATATATATATATATATATATATATATATATATATAT
>ML396540.1:0-40160 GCA_005239525.1 Nicotiana knightiana | reverse complement strand
CTCAGTGTTTCTCATGATTATTGCTTTAGCCATATTTCGTCATATATTATATTGCTGGATCTTAGTGAGTACCTAGTCGACCTCTCATCACTACTCTTTCGAGTTTGGGCGGAATACTCACTGGGTACATATTTATTATGTACTCATGCTGCACTTCTTCTTCTTATGTACTTGAATGTACAGGTCAGGAGAATGGTACATCTAATTTTCAGGCTGTTGTTAGGTACTGACTTGGGCCGATTCGACTTCGCGGTGAGCTGCACTTCCTGATGATCTCTGGAAGCACCCCGGAGTTTCCTTTTTTCATCTTCCCATCTATTTCATTCAGACCATGGGATTGTGTGTGTGTGTGTATATATATATATATATATATATATATATATATATATATATATATATTGGATCACTATCATTTTTGGTTGTATGTATTAAAATTGGTAAACGTTTTCGCTTTTATTTAAATGAGCTAAGTTTAAAACTTTGCAAAATATGTGGGATTTGTATGCTAATAAGGAAAACCTCACTAGTAAACAATTGTTGGCTTGCCTGACTCCGGTGTTGGTTGCTATCACGACCCGTGTGGGATTTTGGGTCGTGACAACATGGTATCAGAGCACTAGGTTCACGTAAGTCTCACGAGTCACGGGCAAACCCAGTAGAGTTTTGTGGATCGGTCCGGAGACGTCTGTACTTATCTTCAGGAGGCTATAGGGTGTTAGGAAACCTCTATTTGTTCTCATTCTGTCGTGCAGTCAATGATTTACTAAATTCATTCTTCTATTCTCTCAGATTGTGAGGACGCATGCATCTGATGTTTCAGACCCGGGAGGGGCCACTACCCCCGCTGCCCGAGGTCGCGGTAGAGGCCGGGGGAGGACACCGGCCCATGGTAGGGGACGAGGGCATCCCAGAGCTATTCCGGTCCCGCCACCAGAGGACCCCATATTAGAGGAGCAGGACGAGGTGCCTCCAGCAGATCCTGCACCCGTAGACTTTATTACGGCACCAGGCTTCCAGGCAGTTATGGGCCGTATGATGAGATTTATGGACACTATGTCCCAGGCTGGTTTATTTCCAGTAGATCCTGCCACTTCTCAGGCGGGAGGGGAAGCCCAGACCCCTACTACCCAGGCTGCATAACCGACATCAGCAGTACATCACACCTCGGGTACACTGCCCATGGGTGGCACCCAGCTTGTAGTAGCAGCTCCGGAGTCCAGACCAACTACGGATGGCAATCAACAGAAAATGTTAGACAGATGAACTCGATTGTGCCCTCCAATCTTCAGGGGTGAGCGAGGCGAGGATGCCCAGAACTTCATTGATAGGTGCAGGGATAGACTACACAACATAGGGATCCTAGCATCCCATGGAGTGGATTTCACTACATTCCAGTCAGAGGGTAGAGCTCGCAGGTGGTGGCAGTCTTATATTCTCAGCAGGCCAACCGATTCTCCTACTATCACTTGGGAGCATTTCACACAGATGTTCTTGGACAGATATATTCCACCCTCTGAGAGGGAAGAGCTGCGGGGTCAGTTTTAGCAATTAGAGCAGGGGCAGATGTCCGTGACAGATTATGAGGCCAGATTTTTAGAGCTGTCACACCATGCTCTTATGATATTGCCCACCGATGCTGAGAGAGTTCGGAGGTTTGTAGCAGGGTTGCATCCAGGTATTAGATCCACCATGACTCGAGAGGTGGATATGGGTACTCCTTATCAGCTCGTAGTGGAGATTGCTCGCAGGGTCGAGGGTTATCGGATGAGGAGCAAGGAGCAGGGTCTGTAGGATAAGAGGGCTAGGTTCTCAGGATATTTCAGGGATGCCCCAGCTAGGAGCAGAGGTCGCTTTGGGGGTAGTCATCCCATCAAGACTTCTTATTCAGCACCTCCGCCACCTCCCTGATATGTCCCCGTAGGCTCCAGTTCAGTGCCATGCCAGAGCGCTCCTATCGTCCTCGAGCTATTCATAGTTCTCCTAGTGGTCACTCCAGTCGCCAGAGATCCTCCAGTTCCTATTTCAGTGCTATGCCTGAGGGCTCACATCGCCCTCCGGCCATTTAGGATTCTTCTTCTTCGGGACAGTAGGATATGTCACTTGTGAGATGTTACGAGTGCGGGGATCTGGGCCATGTAAGAGGGCTTGTCCCCAGTTTCGGGGCAAGGAAGTACAACAGGGTTATCAGCCTATGAGTTCAGCATCAGCAGTCCGGCCACCTAGAGGTGGAGGACAGGTCGGCAGGGGTCGTCCTAGAGGTGGAGGCTAGTCAGTGGGAGGTCAGGCAGCTTCTGTTCACTCTAGTGGGGCTCAGTCTTCAGGTGCTCCAGCCAGGTTTTATGCCATTCCGGCCAGATCAGATGCAGTGACCTCAGACGCCGTGATCACAGGTATTATCTCAGTATGTGGTAGAGAGGCTTTAGTATTGTTTGATCTAGGATCCACTTATTCATATGTTTCAGCCTTGTTTGCTCCTTTTCTGGATGTTTCTCGTGAGTCCTTGGGATCTCCTATATATGTGTCAACTCCTGTGGGCGATTCTATGGTGGTAGACCGGGTGTATCAGTCTTGTGTGATCGCCTTCTGTGGGTTCGAGACCAGAGCCGACCTTTTATTGCTCGACGCGGTTGATTTTGAGGTTATTCTAGGCATGGATTGGCTATATCCTTATCATGTCGTGCTTGACTGCCATGCCAAGACAGTTACTTTAGCCATGCCGGAGTCACCTAGGATGGAGTGGAGGGGTTCTTCAGTTAGCGCAGCCAGCCGGGTTATTTCATTCTTGAAGGCTCGATATATGGTCGAGAAGGGTTGTCTAGCCTATTTGGCTTATGTGGGACATCACCGCCGAGTCTCTGACGATTGATTCCGTTCCAGTTGTTAGGGAGTTTGTTGATGTATTTCCTTCGGATCTTCCGGGCATGTTTTCGGACCGTGATATTGATTTCTGCATTGATTTAGCTCCAGACACTCAGCCTATATCCATTCCTCTGTAGCGTATGGCTCCAAAGGAGTTGAAGGAGCAGCTTGAAGAGTTGTTAGTTAAGGGGTTCATCAGACTGAGTGTATCACAGTGGGGTGCTCTAGTCTTATTTGTGAAGAAGAAGGATGGGTCTATGCGGATGTGTATTGATTACCGCCAGTTGAACAAGGTTACCATTACGAACAAGTATCCCTTGCCGCGCATCGATGATTTGTTGAACTAGTTGCAGGGTGCTCCTGTGTTTTCTAATATTGATTTGCAATCAAGGTATCATCAGTTGAGGATTCAGGCTTTAGAGGTTCCGAAGACTGATTTTCGTACGAGATATGGCCATTATGAGTTACTAGTGATGTCCTTTAGCTTGACTAATGCCCCAGTAGCATTCATGGACTTAATGAATGGGGTGTTCAGGACGTATATTGATTCCTTCGTCATTGTCTTCATTGCTGACATTATGATTTACCCTCGTAGCCTGGGGGATCACGAGCAACATTTGAGAGTTGTGCTCCAGACTTTGCGAGAACAGAAGCTATATGCTAAGTTCTCCAAGTGTGATTTTTGGCTGGATTCCGTGGCATTTCAGGGGCATGTGGTATCCAGAGAGGGTATCAAGGTTGATCCTCAGAAGATCGAGGCTGTTCAGAGTTGGTCGCGTCCTACTTCAGCTACAGAGATCAGGAGCTTTTTGGGCCTAGTAGGCTATTATCGCCGATTTGTGGAGGGTTTCTCTTCTATTGCAGCTACATTGACTAGATTTATTCAAAAGAATGCCCCGTTTCAATGGTCTGACGAGTGTGAGGCGAGCTTTCAGAAGCTCAAGACAGCATTGACCTCAATGCCAGTTCTAGTATTGCCTTCCGGTTCTGGGATGTATACAGTATATTGCGACGCCTCGCGCGTTGGCTTGGGGTGTGTATTGATTCAGGAGGGGCGAGTTATTGCTTATGCTTCGCGCCAACTGAAGGTTCATGAGAAGAATTACTCTGTGCATGATTTGAAGTTGGCGGCGATTGTTCACGCTCTTAAGATTTGGAGGCACTATTTGTATGGAGTGTCCTGTGAGGTTTATACAGACCACCATAGCTTGCAGCACTTGTTCAAGAAGAAGGATCTTAATTTGAGGCAGCGCAGATGGCTTGAGTTGTTGAAGGATTATTATATCACCATTCTTTATCACCCGGGCAAGGCAAATGTGGTGGCAAATGCTTTGAGCAGAAAGGCTGAGAGTATGGGTAGCTTAGCTTATATTGCAGCAGAGGAGACCTCTAGCCTTGGACATTCAGTCCTTGGCCAATCACCTGGTGAGATTAGATCTTTCAGAGCCTCGTCGAATTTTAGCAAATGTGGTTGCTCAGTCTTCGTTATTGGGAGAGATTAAGGCCCGACAGTTCTATGCTTCGTGCTTAGCAGAGCTTCGGGAGATAGTGGTTCAGGGTAGGGCCAAGGAGGTTACTATTGGCGAGGATGGTGTTCTGAGACTTCAGGGCCGCTTATGTGTTCCTAATGTTGATGGCCTGAGGGAGAGGATTCTAGAAGAGGCACACAGTTCTTGGTATTCTATTCATCCTGGTGCTACGAAGATGTATCATGACTTGAAGCAGCATTTCTGGTGGAGGCGGATGAAGAAGGACGTTGTGGGGTATGTGGCTAGGTGTCTTAATTGCCAGCAGGTGAAGTATGAACACCAGAGGCTAAGAGGCCTACTTCAGCAGATGCCCATTCCTGAGTGGAAGTGGGAGCGCATCGCTATGGACTTCGTGGTTGGGTTGCCTTGGACCTTGCGGAAGGTTGACGCGGTTTGGGTCATTATGGATAGATTGACCAAATCGGCGCATTTCATTCCAGTGGCTACTACTTATACTCCTGAGAGGTTAGCCCAGATCTACATTCGGGAGATAGTCTTGTTGCATGGTGTGCCGGTGTCCATTATATCAGATCGAGGTCCTCAGTTCACCTCGCACTTCTGGAGAGCATTGCATAGTGAGATGGGCACCCAGATAGACCTCAGCACATCATTTCACCCTCAGACCGATGATCAGTCATAGCGTACAATTCAGATATTGGAAGACATGCTCAGGGCATGTGTGATTGACTTCGGAGGTCAGTGGGACCAGTTCTTGCCATTGGTCGAGTTTGTTTACAATAATAGTTATCAGTCCAGCATTGAGATGGCACCACTTGAGGCTTTGTATGGTCAGAGATATCGTTCTCCTATCGGGTGGCTTGAGCCTGGCTAGGCTAAGTTATATGGCACCGACCTGGTGAGGGATGCCTTGGAGAAAGTGAAGTTGATTCAGGAGAGGCTCCGTATAACACAGTCCAGACAGAAGAGTTACGCGGATCAGAGGGCGCGTGATGTATCATTTATGGAGGGAGATAGGGTCCTGTTGAAAGTCTCGCCTATGAAGGGTGTTATGAGGTTTGGGAAGAAGAACAAGCTGAGCCCGAGGTTCATAGGTCCATTCGAGGTGTTGAGGTGAGTTGGGGAGGTCTCTTACAAGCTGGCCTTGCCTCCCAGTTTATCAGGAGTTCACCCAGTTTTTCATGTATCCATGCTCCGGAGGTACCACACCGGCTTCTCTCACGTGGTTGATTTCAGCACTATTCAGTTGGATGAGAGGTTGGGCTACTAGGAGGAGCCATTTGCTATTATTGATAGACAGGACCGCCAGTTGAGGCCCAAGAGGGTTTCCGCCGTAAAGGTCAAGTGGAAAGGCCAACCAGTTGAGGAGGTGATCTGGGAGTTCGAGGCGGACATGCAGAGCATATATCCACACTTATTCAGCACTTCAGGTATGATTCTA
Organism: Nicotiana knightiana; assembly: GCA_005239525.1. Taxonomy (NCBI): domain Eukaryota; kingdom Viridiplantae; phylum Streptophyta; class Magnoliopsida; order Solanales; family Solanaceae; genus Nicotiana; species Nicotiana knightiana. Next base: position 34,373 of record ML396540.1, on the reverse strand, counting down.
GACCCGTTCGAGGATGAACATTTGTTTAAGAGGTGGAGAATGTAACGACCCGACCGGTCATTTTGCGTTATCGGACCCCGTTCCCCTAAATAAAACTTCCCATAGCGGCTTTTTACGATTTATTACTTGCGGGGACTGGTGGTCCGGGATTCGGAGGTGTTTAGAGTGCTATAGGAACAATTGGTTCCTTAAGGTTGGCCTTAAAGGCCAAGTTTGACTTCGGTCGACATTTTGCGTAAACGACCTCTGAATCGAGTTTCGTCGGTTCCGGTAGCTTCGTGTGATGATTTTGGACCTGGGCGTATGTTCGGAATGGGTTCTGATGACTCGGGGCATTTCGGCGCCTAATATTGAAATAAGAAGTTCCTTAGGTTCCTGTTTTGGTTTGCGACATGTTTTGGTGTTATCGAGGTCCGAACGGAATTTCAAGACTGGGAATAGTTCGGTTATGTTAATTATGACTTGCCTGCAAAATTTGGTATCATTCCGAGTTGGATAGGTTAGTTCGACGTGTGATTAGTGAAGTCTAGAAAACTTAAAGTTCCTAAGTTTGATTCTTGGGGTTTGGAGGTGTGATTTTGAGTTTTAGCGTTGTTTCAGGTGATCCGAAGGCTCGAGCGAGTTCGTATTATGATTTGGGACTAATTGGTATATTTGGACTAGGGCTCGGGTTGACCCAGGTGCCTCCCGGGCACCTAACGGGGCTAAAAACCAGCTAAAATAGCTGCTGGTGCACCTGTTCTGGTGTGACCACAGGTGCGGTTGCCCAGTCGCAGGTGCGGGACCGCAGGCATCGCAGGTGCAACCCCCAGTGGTCTGGCCAATTCTTGCAGGTGCGGACAAAGTTTCGCAGGGGCGGAGCCGCAGGTGCGGTCTCCACTCCACAGGTGCGGGCCCAGGCTCCCCAGTCCATTTCTGCAGGTGCGAGATTTTGCTCGCAGGTGTGGTCCTCAAGCCGCAGGTGCGAAAATACTTTCCAGACAGTGTGTTTTTATACACGGGTTTTAAACACATTTTCTCATTTTCTTCTTCTTCCTTGGGGCGATTTCCACCATTGTTGAGGGGCTAACGACCTGGTCTTCTAAGGTAAGTAAACTCTACTCAAAACTTAGCTTCATGCATGGATTTCTAGCTTAATTAACTACCTAAATTAGTGAAAAATCAAGAATTGGCTAGTAACCTAGAGCTTGCGATAATTTGAGAATTTACCCATGAATTTGCTATGAAATCAAGTAAGAATCGTATATTAATGATCCTTAGGCTTTGGGTGAGTGTTCCCTTCGAGAATTATTGTAATTCGAGCGTGTGGGCCCAGGGTTGAATTTTGGATAATTCTTCAAGAATGTGAATTATTGAATAAATAGGATAATTTCCCTACTTTGAGCATGCATTGATGTCATTGTACCGTATTTGGCTAGTTGCGAGTCCTCAGGTGTAGAGTTTGGAGATTCGGGTGCATCCTTGGTCCAAGGGGTAGAGGCGGAACGAGGTGAGTCTCCTTTATAACCTTGTAAGAGGGAATTGTCCCCATAGGTGTTATATATGTTGTGTGTAATTGTTTTTGGGGCTACGTGCGTACAACGTGACGAGAGTCCGTACGTAGTGACTATTATATCATGCTTGGTAGCTTTAGGGCTCACGAGCATGCCATTACGTGCCTTATGTGTATCTTTAGCCAAACTTTGAGTTGTTTATCATCTTTGAACCAGTATGCTTATTATCTTTTAACTAGTATGCAAATGGTAGAGAGTTGCCTCTGAAATTTCGGTGAATAGATCTTTGTTACAAGTATAGCCTCTACTAAGCTTATTGATAAATCCGGTTTATATATATTTATGTTAATTATATATAAGAGTCAGCACTCGATTCGCATGTATGGTTCGCGATTGAGGGGAGCTTTATGTTAATTATAAATAAGAGTCAGCACTCTAGTCGCAGGTATGATTCGTGATCGAGGGAAGCTTTATGTTAATTATATATATGAGTCAGCACTCGCGTCGCATGTATGATTCGCGATCGAGGGGAGCTTTATGTTAATTATATATATGAGTCAGCACTCGAGTCGCAGGTATGATTCGCGATCGAGGGAAGCTTTATGTTAATTATATATATGAGTCAGTGTCTAGTTATTTCCTTGACTCCGGCCGGTTGTCCTACCCTTGTGTGCGCTTGAGGCTATTGGGTACTGTTTTCCATTGATATTGACTTGACAGATATTTGGGGGGAAAAGGAAAGTGTACATTGTTGCTTATTTTCAGTACTTACCTGCTTTTCTGTATTTCATAGATATCTGCTGCTTACTGTCGCACATGTCTACTGCATTCCGTATATCCTGTTTTACATTATTACTGTTGGACCTTAGTGAGTGTCATATCGACCTCTCGTCACTACCTCTTCGAGGCTAGGTGGGATACTCACTGGGTACATATATATTATGTACTCATGTTGCACTTCTGTACTTATTGTACAGGTTCTGAGGCTGGTGTTTCTGGTTATCCGACCGGAGCTTGACTTATCTTCCGGACCGGATTCCACGGTGAGCTGCACCCCCTGACGTTTCTCAGCTTTGCTATGGAGTTATATTTTGTCTATAGTCTTTCTATTCCTCTCAGACATCAGTACAATCTTGTATTATCTTTTGTATATTCTACTAGTTTGCGTGTTGACTTGTGACACTAGTTCCTGGCACACACATAGTAGACTCTTATTTTGGGACTGTATATATATATATATATATATATTGGATCACGATCATTTTTGGCTGTATGTATTAAAATTGGTAAATGTTTCCGCTTTTATTTAAATGACCTAAGTTTAATACTTTGGGAAATATTCGGGATTTGTATGTTAATGAGAAAAACCTCACTAGTAAACAACTGTTGGCTTGCCTGACTCCAGTGTTGGGCGCCATCACGACCCGTGTGGGATTTTGGGTCGTGATAGTTTCTTTTGTTAATTGGCTTACCTAGCGGGTCAAGTTAGGTGCCATCATGACCTGTGATTTTTGGGTCGTGATATAATCACACCCACAGTGGATGCGCTAGTAGTTAAAAAGAGAAAAAAAAAGAAAAAAAGTGCACAGTAATCCGCACATTAAGATATCACTAGCATACCAGCGTAAAGTGAGTATATCTGCCAGAAAAAGGATTTTGAGATATCAACATTGTTCAGATATACTATAAACCATGCGTATTGTTATAATATTATTTATGGAATATTTATTTATTCAATTCAATAAAGTTTTATTTTAAATAGATCATATATTTGTGTAACGACTCGACCGGTTGTTTTGAGCTCTAATGCGTCGTTCAGCGGTTTGAAGTCGTGAGCAATTCTCATTTCAGAAGCCTTAAGTTAGAAGAATCAGCTAAGATTGGAATTTTGTGTAAACAACCTCCGAATTGGGATTTGAAGGTTCCAGAGCGTTCGTATGAGGATTTTGGACTTGGGCGTATGTCCGGATCGGGTTTAGGATAACCCGAGAGCGTTTCGGCGTATATTGTGGAAGTCAGCACTTTTGAAGGAATTTCTTAAGTTTGGCTTGAAGTGAATTTCTATGATGTTGATGTCCGTTTGGATTCCGAGTCTGAGAATAGCTTCGTATGGTGATTCTGGAGTTGGGAGCGCGATCGGAAGTGAATTTGGATGATCGTAGGTCATTTTGGAGTCATTTGGCTAAAGATAGAAATTTGGAGGTTTTGAGATATCTGACCGGAAGTAGAAATTTTGATATCGGGGTCGAAATGTGATTCCGGAATTTGGAACGGGTCCGTAATTTTGAATATGTCTTGTGTGCAAATTTTGAGGTCAATCGGACGTGACTTGATAGGTTTCGGCATCAGATGTAGAAGTTGAAAATTTTTAAGTTCATAAAGTTGGGATTTGAGTGCGATTCGTGGGTTCGATGTTGTTTGATGTGATTTGAGCCTCGATCAAGTCCGTATTATGTTTTGGAACAGGCTGGTATAATTGGATGGGGTTCCGGGGGCCTCGGGTGGATTCCGGGTGGTTAACGGATCAATATTTGAAGTTGAAGAAAGCTGAAGGTTGCTGTCATCTGGTCTGATTGCACCTGCGAGGCTTTGACCGCAGGTGCGGCTAAGGGCGCCGCAGGTGAGAAATTGGGCTGAAGCCAAGGAGGCCGCAGGTGCGGGAGATTTGGGCGCACCTGTGGAAGCGCAGGTGCGACAAGGGGACCGCATGTGCAGAAATAGGCCTGGGCAGATTGTTTTTAAGCGAGAATTTGGACATTTCGCCATCTATTTTCATATGCTATGGGCGATTTTGAGGAGCTTCAAGGAGAGGATTTCGTCAAGGATCGCAAGGTAAGTAATTTCTTCACATTTTTGAATTAAATACAAGATTATTACATAGATTTGGTATGCGAAATTGAGGAAAATTTGGGAATGTTGAAGGAAACCTAGAAAAATGGTAATTTGGATTTTAGCCACGAATTTGGGCATGGAATGTAGAGTAAATTGTATATTTGAACTAGTAAGGCTATGGGTAAAGTATATCTTCAAGAAATTTCGGATTCCGGGCATGTGGGCTCGAGGGCATTTTGGTCATTTCACTAAGCGAGGTTGGGAAGTTATATAAATTGGAATAGTTGCAACTATTAGAGTATATTTTCATTGGTTTGTCGTTGTTTGGATAGTTTTGGGACGTTGTTCGTCCGCTGGAGTCGTCGGAAGGGCTTGGAAGCCGGGTATCGAATTTTGGAGCGAGGTAAGTCTCCTTTCTAACTTTGTGAGGGGGAATTGTCCCCCTAGGAGAATTAATTAAGTACATGCTATTATCTTCGGGGTCTACGTACGTACGAGGTGACGGGAGTCCGTGCGTAGCTACTATTATGCCTTGTCCGGGTAGTCTAGGACCCACTAGCATGCCTTACGTGTTGTACCTGTAATCCTGCCTGTAATACCAAACTGGTGATATAATCGAAATCGTAATTGAATATCTGAAGAAGACTAGAGTTCATTTTCTTAATTATCTAGGAAGAGAATTTATTCCTCCGTGGATAATTGTGTACCTTATAGGGTTGTATTACAGAAATATCATTAAACTTGGCAAATGAGTTTCAAAACAAAGATTTAAGAGCTATATTTCATGTCCCTTTAAAAAGAATTTTACCACTTTCCTGAGAAAATGACTTTCTTGATAAAATGGGGACATATTGTGTGGACATGTGTAACTTCGGGTGCCTGAGTCGCATGTATGATTCGCGAGCAGGATGACCCTGTATTTGTGTATATTCATATGAGCACCTGAGGCGCAGGTATGATTCACGAGACGGCTAGCCTTAGTATTTTATGTATAACCACGTCGCATGATCGATTCGCGAGCGGGGATGATATATGCATTTATGGTTTGGGCCGTTCGACCCTCGGCAGTGCACAGTTTATGTTTATGTTGGTTCGGGCCGTCGACCCTCGGCATTTCTTGCGCATGATATTTATTGCGTAATTGCTGTGATTTATACATGTTTATCGGCCTAAGGAAGTTTTAATGGCCAGTTACGAGGAAGGAGAATTTATGTGTAAAATGTGAAAGTCTGTGTTTCTTATCCCGGATTATGATTTAAATTGTCAACTGAAATGACGAAGACTTAAAGTGTTAAATGTGGAAGGAGTTGATATCATTTATTCCTGAATTTTAATAAATTGTCTATGACATTCATGCTTAGTGTCTCACTTGAGTATACTAAATTGACCTCTAGCAAGTGTCTAATTCGACCTCTCGTCACTACCTCTCTGAGGTTAGGTGGGAGACTTACTGAGTACACGTTTTTGTACTCATGCTACACTCGTTGTGCATTTTATTGCACTTGTACTTTCATACATATGGGGATGATTGGAGACTTAGGCGAGCTGAATCATCCGGAGGTGATCCGCAGCTGACAGAGTCTCCCTCATACTGTATTACATTATTTTAAATTTCTTTGTCGATTTGTATTTCGGACAAGCTATGTAGAAATTGCTCATGTACTTGTGACACTGGGTTTTGGGATGTGTTGGGATATATTTGTTAAAATAGGACTATTTAAACCATTATTTTACTTGACAAATTTTATTTAGGTAACATGTAATAAAGTGAAAGGAGGTGATTTTTTCATAAATGATAAACAGGAATTTATTTCGACTAATTAATGATTGGATTGCCTGACAATGGTGTCCGGATCCATCACGACCGTTGGTATTTTGGGTCGTGACAACATGGTATCAGAGCACTATGTTCCCTTAGATGTCACGAGTCATGAGCAAGTCTGGTAGATTCTTGTGGATCGGTACGGAGACGCCTGTACTTATCTTTGAGAGGCTATGGCGCTGTTATGAGTACTTCCCTTCTTGATTCCTCATCGTGCGATTTGATTCCTTTGAGGCTTATGCCTATGTTTGTTCCTACTCAATCTTACGCGTCGCGAAGCGCTTGCTATGAATCAGGAATTTGAGGAATTGAAATGGTGCTACGGATGTAATTCGAGATGTTTCCATATATAATTGGTTGGGGCTGTTGTTATGGCCATGCAAAAGAATAATATGTTGTTTTAGTTCAGTAGTTGTGTTTCTGAGAGCGTTAAGGCTATGCTCAGGTAGTGATGATGCTTGCAATTGGTTATTGTGTGATGTCGATATGATGATAGAATGCTTACCTATATGTTGGGGGTGATGAATGGTTTGAGGGGAGGTCTTCTCAAAGTGTGATTTCGAGATTTCGGTATTTTAGTTCCGGCAGAGGGAAGACATTTGGATTATGAATGGTCCGGTTGGGGTTGATAAAGTAGTAAGACTTGGTGTCTTCAAGTGAGGTGGGATATGCACCTGTGACGTGAAGTCATCGTCATTGATCGAATGGAATGCGTTAAGTTTTTTCAGTGCTATAGTTTCTTCGGTTCTGTGGGGTCAGAATATTGAGAAGAAGTATTGAAGAATGCGGTTGGCAGAGACCGTGAGGTGCAGTGGTTCGGTACCGGAAAGTGTTGATAACGAAGGCAGCTCGAGAAAGAGGATCTTTGGAGAGCTTGAAGTTATGGTGATCTGCTGGTTTAAGAGCTGCAGAGAATGGCCCTGAAGTGAGGCTAGGCGGTGGTTCCATTTCTAGGAGGCTAGGTGTAAGAAGCGGAAGTCGAGCAGTCGCAAAGTGGGGGAGCGGCAACATAGATTGGAATTTAAAGATATTGTCGCGTATTTAATGGATGTCCATGAGGAGCGGACGGACTAGTAAAGTTGTTAAATGAAGCAGCGCGTAGCATGGGGTATTGAAGTCAGAGAGAGCGTGCATTTCAGCGTCGTTGGAAAGTGTCCGCGGGTGATTTTCACAGGTGGGTTATCTCCTGTGAATAAGTTAGCGGTAGCATGGTTGGCAAGTCTCTGTGAGAGGTTCTAGTGGCTATTCGGTAGGAGGCAAAATGTGTGAATGATGCTAGAGAGTTTGAGTATTTAGGGAGTGCTAACAAGAGAATTTGGAAGGATTGGGTGAATTAGTTGAGCAAGATCGTGTTATCAAAGGAGAAAGGATCTCGGCAGGGTCTCGAGTGGTGCAAGGAGTAGCTTCGGGCTAAGTGGGGGAGTCCCACCATCTGTAGTCGGGTTGCAGGATTGTGTTATCATAGGGTTGCGGATTGACAGCGTGTTGGCAAGTTATTACAGCTAAAGGAAAGGAGTAAAATGGTGATTGTGAGTAGGATTTGATGAATGTGTGCAAAAATTCACCCTGTCGGGCCAGGTTTAGGCTTTGGAAGATTCAGAATTTTGCTTAAGGCATAGGTAAGTTGTCAGGATAGTGACTTAGTCACGTGCTTCAAGGAAAAGGGTGCTCATGTGCTAGGAGAGCCTTGTAGTTGATTGTATTCGGGACCAGTCAGAGTGGGTGACTCTCAATAGGGGTCCTATTGAGTTCAAAAGTTAAGAATGCGGCATTTAAGGGTTTCAGGCAACAGTATGATCGAGAATCGAGCTTTTGTGGAGTAATTTCTGAGAAAAAGGAAGATGATTGGAATGTTCTATGATATGTTTCAGCATGCGGGATAGTATTGGAGAAGTGAGAGAAATAAACTCCGGATTGTAGAAAGATTATTAGGAGGGTATGAGACGGGTTGCGGGATTTAGGAAGCATAGTCTCGTGAATCAAGGTCACTCAGGATGAGTGAGGGTTGAGTTTGCTATGAGTTGAAGGAAGTTGCTATTATTCCTGAGGGAATTGAAGATGATTAAAAGCAAATATATTGATTAGCCATGGTTGAAATGTCACATTTACGGCAGTGATCAGTTCCTTCGGTGTGATTAAGTTTTGCATGTGGTTTGTGCCGGTGTGTGCGGGGCTTGTCAGCGGTCGTAATGGATTTCATGTGGAACCATATTATAGCCTGTCAAGTGTAGGTGGATCCCGGAAGGGCTATGGTGGTATAGACTACTACTTAAGGGTTGGCATGTTAGGTGCGAAAAGCAGTATGTAACCGGGAGTAAGAATTGAGATTGCAGTTCGGTGATGATAAGGATGTCATGAGATCGGAAGAGCAAGAAAAATTGATTTGAAAGTTCAGAGTAAGCTGGTGTTATCTTCAGTGTCACTTGAGATTGATATTCAGTGGAAGAGGCTTTGTACCCTGGTGATGGGTTCTTGATATGTCTTGTTGCCTTGTGTGGAAGGTCGTGGAAGCATGACCGCGAAAAGATTGTATAACTGTGACATGTAGTCACTTGATGGATTGAAGATTTTGACTGAGTATAAAGAAGTGCAATGTTGTTTATTTGAGAAGCTATGCCCGAGAGGCGTTCAGTTCATTTGGTTGTGGATTGTGGGGTGTTTGTCCTGGCTATGATGGTTGTTCTTGCATATCATGAGAGGAAGTGGGTTAATGTAGACCCAGGTAAAGCTATTAGCCTAGTTTGGTGTGAGCAAGGTAGACTGGATGCTTGTGGATGGATTTAAATATGATTATGGGCTTCATGTGAGGCAGATATGTTCATTTCAGTATAGTGCTCCTCAAGGAGGGGTGTTGGGATATCAAATGTTGTTCCGTCTTCATCAAATTTATGTGTTATTATGATTGTGCCGTGTGAGTTATGAAACGACTTGATAATTTCCTGTGTTGAGGTCCCGCGTAGTGGGGATGTTATGTGAGCAGGATAGCTCTTGAGATCCAGAGTGTATATATATATCGCACCTCAGTAGTGCTTGAGTTATGTAGCCTACGACTTTATCAGTCTCCCCAGGATGGTATTATGCACTTAGCGTGCTTATGATCGATGTTCGGTAATGTGTGATAATGAGCAATTCAGCTCCGTATATATTTCCTTATGTGAGTTTTATGATGGGATCGGGTGGCACGCCGCCACGGGTATGTTATTTGGATCGGGTTGCACGCCGCAACAGTGTGATGATGAGAAGGGTTAATATATATTTATTTTCTTATGTTCTACTTCCTATTTTCTGAGAAAAGTTCATATTAGTTGCGTGAGTTGAATAGTCCTTTCCTGAGTCATTTCTTATTTATCATGTTCGAGTTATGGCTTATTGGCGCGATGTGGTATCATGTGAGGTTGTTGTTCATGTTTGGGGTGATTTGTTGTTTGAGAAGTTCATATTGAGTGAGACGAGATTATCGGATCAGGGATCAGGGCGATAAGGTTATGTGAAATGTATATTAAAGAACAAATACCGTTATTTAGGTTCACAATGAGGTGATGATTCTAGTCAAGATGAGGTATTCAAGTATAGGTTAACTCTGCAGTTGGGTATGAATTTCTGCACATTTTCCTCCGTTGTGGTGGTATCGTCAACATTATAGTAGGATGCATGTATATATCATGAGGTGCATCGGGAGCATCAGATTCGTGGAATTTTGGCTATTAAGGTTCAGGGAACGTCATTGTGGTTAGATGATGAATCTTGTGGTGCATGGTGCTAATTCAGCAAAGGTATGCAGTCATGTTTTGGTATGTTGTGTGGTAGTCGATACAGCGTTTATATATTGAAAGTAGGCCTGGCAGAGAAAATTTCAGGTATTGGAACTAGGTTCTGAGCTTATTATACGGATTAAAGAAGAAATCTTCAGATTTGATCAAGCTAATATACTCAACTGGGTTGTGGTAGCACGGGCAGGTGCTCGAGGGGTTAAACAATGATTTCAGGTAACTCCAGAGCAGTTCTTAGCACGTTCGAGGACGAACATCGGTTTAAGTGGGGGAGAATGTAACGACCCGACTGGTCGTTTTAAGCTCTAGTGCGTCGTTCATCGGTTTGAAGTCGTGAGCAGCTCCATTTCAGGTATTATGACTTGTAGGTGTGGTCGGAATTGAATTTTGGAAAGTTTAGAGTTGGTTTGGAAAAAAAATTCTCATTTCAGAAGCCTTAAGTTGGAAGAATCAGCTAAGATTGAAATTTTGAGTAAACGACCTCCGAATCGAGATTTAAAGGTTCCAGTAGGTTTGTATGATGATTTTGGACATGAGCGTATGTTCGGATCGGGTTTTGGATAACCCGGGAGCGTTTCGGCGTATATTGTGGAAGTCAGCATTTTTAAAGGAATTTCCTGATTTTGGCTTGAAGCGCATTTCAGTGATGTTGACGTCCGTTTGGGATTCCGAGTCTAGGAATAGCTTCGTTTTATGGTGATTCTGGAGTTGGGAGCATGATCGGAAGTGAATTTGGATGACCGTAGGTCATTTTGGAGTCATTTGGCTAAAGATAGAAATTAGAAGGTTTTGAGAAATCCGATCGGAAGTGTAAATTTTGATATCGGGGTCGGAATGCAATTTTGGAAGTTGGATCAGGTCCGTAATGTCGAATATGTCTTGTGTGCAAAATTTGAGGTCAATCAGACGTGATTTTATAGGTTTCTGCATCGGATGTAGAAGTTGGCAATTTCTAAGTTCATAAAGTTGGGATTTGAGTGCGATTCGTGGTTTCGATGTTGTTTGATGTGATTTGAGGCCTCGAGCAAGTCCGTATTATGTTTTGGAACAGGTTGGTATAATTGGACGGGGTCCCGGGGGCCTCGGGTGGATTCCGGGTGGTTAACGGATCAATATTTGAAGTTGAAGAAAGCTAAAGGTTGTTGTCATCTGGTGTGACCGCACCCGCGAGGCTTTAGTCGCAGGTGCGGCTAAGGTCGCCGCAGGTGCGAAATTGGGCTGGAGCCAAGGAGGCCGCAGGTGCGGGAGATTTGGGCGTACCTACGGAAGCGCAAGTGCGACAAGGGGATCGCAGGTGCGGAAATAGGCCTGGGCAGATTGTTTTTAAGCGAGAATTTGGACATTTCCCCATCTATTTTCATATGCTATGGGCGATTTTGAGGATCTTCCAGGAGAGGATTTCGTCAAGGATCGCAAGGTAAGTAATTTCTTCACATTTTTGAATTAAATACAAGATTATTACATAGATTTGGTAGAAAATTGAGGAAAATTTGGGAATGTTGAAGGAAACCTAGAAAAATGGTAATTTGGATTTTTAGCCATGAATTTGAGCATGGAATGTAGAGTAAATTGTATATTTGAACTAGTAAGGCTATGGGTAGAGTATATCTTCCAGAAATTTCGGATTCCGGGCATGTGGGCTCGAGGGCATTTTGGTCATTTCACTAAGCGAGGTCGGGAAGTTATATAAATTGGAATTGTTGCAAATATTAGAGTATATTTTCATTGGTTTGTCGTTGTTTGGATAGTTTTGGGACGTTGTTCGTCCGTTGGAGTCGTCGGAAGGGCTTGGAAGCCAGTTATGGAATTTTGGAGCGAGGTAAGTCTCCTTTCTAACTTTGTGAGGGGGAATTGTCCCCCTAGGAGAATTAATTAAGTACATGCTATTATCTTCGGGGTCTACGTACGTACGAGGTGACGGGAGTCCGTGCGTAGCTACTATTATGCCTTGTCCGGGTAGTCTAGGACCCACTAGCATGCCTTACGTGTTGTACCTATAATCCTACCTGTAATACCAAACTGGTGATATAATTGAAATCGTAATTGAATATCTGAAGAAGACTAGAGTTCATTTTCTTAATTATCTAGGAAGAGAATTTATTCCTCCGTGGATAATTGTGTACCTGATAGGGTTGTATTACATAAATATCATTAAACTTGGCAAATGAGTTTCAAAACAAAGATTTAAGAGCTATATTTCATGTCCCTTTAAAAAGAATTTTACCACTTTCCTGAGAAAATGACTTTCTTGATAAAATGGGGAATTATTGTGTGGACATGTGTAACTTCGGGTGCCTGAGTCGCATGTATGATTCGCGAGCAGGATGACCCTGTATTTGTGTATATTCATATGAGCACCTGAGGCGCAGGTATGATTGTCGAGCAGGCTAGCCTTAGTATTTTATGTAAAACCACGTCGCATGATCGATTCGTGAGCGGGGCTCATATATGCATCTATTGTTTGGGCCGTTCGACCCTCGGCAGTGCACAGTTTATGTTTATGTTGGTTCGGGCCGTCGACCCTCGGCATTGCTTGCGCATGATATTTACTGCGTAATTGTTGTGATTTATACATGTTTATCGGCCTAAGGAAGTTTTAATGGCCATTTATGAGGAAGGAGAATTTATGTGTAAAATGTGAAATAAGTCTGATGTTTCTTATCCCGGATTATGATTTAAATTGTCAACTGAAATGACGAAGACTTAAAGTGTTAAATGTGGAAGGAGTTGATATTATTTATTCCTGAATTTTGATAAATTGTCTTTGACATTCATGCGTAGTGTCTCACTTGAATATACTAAATTGACCTCTAGCAAGTGTCCAACTCGACCTCTCGTCACTACCTCTCTGAGGTTAGGGGGGCGACTTACTGAGTACATGTTATTTTTGTACTCATGCTACATTTGTTGTGCATTTTATTGCAGGGGTACTTTCATAGCAATGGGGAGGACCGGAGACATAGGCGAGCTGCATCATCCGGAGGCGATCCGCAACTGACAGAGTCTCCCTCATACTGTATTACATTATTTTAAATTTCTTTTTCCACTTGTATTTCGGACAAGCTTTGTAAAAATTGTAAAATTCTTAGAAATTTCTCATGTACTTGTGACACCGGGTTTTGGGATGTGGTGGGATATATTTTTTAAAATAGGACTATTCAGACCATTGTTTTACTTGGAAGATTTTATTTAGCTAACATGTAATAAAGTGAAAGGAAATGATTTTTTTCATAAATGATAAACAGGAATTTATTTCGACTAATTAATGGTTGGATTGCCTAACAATGGTGTCCGTCGCCATTGCGACCGTGGGGATTTTGGGTCGTGACAATTTGTATGTGCGTACGTTGCTTATATAGCAGATGATTTAGTGCATAGAGTTTAGCTTATACACGGAATATTAAATCATCGGTTCTTAAGTCATAAAGTTTATGTTCACAATCTAGTGATGGAATTGGACAAACCATCAGAATGGTTGTAGCACAAGATTAAATATAATTTATCTTGATTATATGAATTGTTTGATTCAGACTTCTTGTGCTAGTACATTTTGTATGTATTGAACGGGTCAAGTAGAGATAAGTATTTTATAATGACTTAATAAGATAATTTCTCTAGTCCATTCAATGTACTTATACTCTTAATTTTGATATAATTATTATTAGTTGTGTGTGTCATTTATTGTTTTGATTTTTTAAAAGGCGAGATTCTTTTGTGAGTCAATAAGCCTGGTAAATTGGACAATAATGATATACATTTCCGAAGTAATAATTATTTGTAGAATTCATGTCTCGATTAATGATACTCCTTTATGAATGCTTATAAGTTTTCATGTGTAAACCCGGTCGGTGAATTATGTATCCAACACATGAAATAAGTTAAGCGAAAGTCTAAAGGAAGTAATAGATAAATTAAATAGTCAGTAATTTAATTTGATTACATAATATCTAAATCTTAAGATGCGGAGTTAAATAAGATTTATGGAAGAATTTCGAAATTGGACTAAGGAGTGAATTACGAATTTTTAGTGAAATAATTCGTAATTTATTATGGTAGAATTTAATTTCAAATTTCGAAATTAATTCCATAATAGCAAGCCTTGTTAATTAAATTATGTGGTCCATACTATGCCTAAATAATAGGAAATAAAGGAAACCCTTCCTTAGTGGAAGAAGAAAACCTAATAGGTTTTGGAAAAGGGTTTTAACCTTAAAAAATGTGGCTATATATATTCCATATAGGCTGTCCGTTTTTTGCAGTGGTTTTACACGTTTTTCTTCCTTGGAATTTCGCCCACCGAAATTTTCTCTTTCCAGATATTATTTGGGCAACACGGTAGAAGACTGTGGAGGTTTCGCTGAGGTCATGGTCTTGCAACTCTGGAACTAATGACCGAGATTAATCTGCTTTGTTCACGCTTCAAGAGGTAACTCGAATAATCTCTGTATGTGCTAATTGTTTAATTTACACGTGAATATGATACTGTAATTGCTTCCGCTATGATATATAATCTAACAATTAGTATTAGAGCCTACTCACGTCTAATTAAATGATTACGATGCCATGAAAAGTAGTATCATGTTAATATGTAAGTTTTGAATTACATGTAAAGATTGTTTTTCTGTAAAACTGCATTGTTTTTTAGCATGAACATTTGTTGAGTATTATGATTATTCTGAAAATCATGTAATATCTGCTCATTGTTGATGATATTTGATTAGAATTCTAAAATTTTGTTAATCCGAGAAAAACGCAAAAGCCACTATTTGGCCGAATTGGCTAGAAAATCGGAGGTCAACATGTTGACGGACTCCCATTGACCTGAAATTTGGCAGGTCCATGCGAAACGGCCCAGTGATCAATACACATAAGCTTTGCTCATAATGTAAGCCATTTTTCGGGATTTGGAGGTCGTTTAGATGATATTTTGGACGTTTTATTAATTTTCTAGAAATTTTTCAAAAATATTTTTGAGTTGTTTTTAATCCAGTGGTGGTAGGGATAATTTCCTATGGACTCTAGCGTTAAATTCTGGTGATATAGTGATTTTACACGTTGACGTAGGTCTTCTTCCATATTGGATAAACTCATCATAGATAATCACTAGGTTATACTAGTTGTTGATTACTTGTATTCACTCTCCATCTGAGTATGCATGTTGGTTCACTGGGACTAGTATATTGAATGTTGATATTCACTTGACTTAAATTAACAGTTTACTCTCCATCTGAGTATGGCCTGTTTAAATTCATGGAGTGAATAATATATCATTACATATGTATATTGCAGGAATAACTCTTTTCCCATCGAAACATGTTGTTCAAGGTGCATGGATTATACGAATGTAGTGTGTTCTGAATTTTAATATTCAATAGTACATGACTGGTTTAGATCTATTTATTCAATTGTCTCTTAGATTCCCAATGACTGCTTTCAATCCCCTTTACTGCTATTCTTACTCAAAACAAACTTGAGGGTCCGAATTATGTTGATTGGAAATGAAACTTGGATATTGTCTTAATTCTTGATGAGTACTAATTGCTCGATGAGGTGTGTCTAGAAAAACTTGGAGATGATGGTACGGATGATGAACAAAAAGCTTATCAAAAATGGGTTAAGGCTGATGAGATGGCGTGGTGTTATATTCTTGCATCTATGTCAAAAGTTCTGCAACATCAACATCAGTCTATGGAGTTTGTTTATGACATTCGGGAAAATTTCAAAGAAGTGTTTGGAGATCAGAATCGTGCGACTAAGCAGACTTCCATGAAAGCTCTTATGAATACCACAATGGTTGAAGGTTCATATGTTAGGGACCATATTCTGAAGATGATGAGTCTTCTGAATGAACTGGAGGTCCTTGGAGCTAACCTTGATAAGGATACGCAGGTTGAAATGATCCTACAGATTCTGCCTGACAGTTTTCAGCAGTTTCACCTAAATTATAATATGAACAAAATGGATTTGTCCCTTGTGAAATTGCTGAATGAGCTGCAATCGGCAGAGATTATTATCAAGCAACAAGCTCCTCATGTGGCATTGAATTTTGAGGTAGGTTCTTCTTCTAAGCCGAGAGGCGAGCAGAAGAAGAAAAGGCTCAAAAACCCTTTATTGGTGGCGCAACTGCTGGTGTGAAAAAGGCTAAGGGCAAGTGTTATCATTGAAAGAAGCCTAGGCATCATAAGAAGCAATGTCCGGCTTATCTAGCGAAGCTGAATAATACACCAAGTAATTTATATTTACTTGTCGTTGAAACTCTTTTAGCGGCTGTTTCTATCATGTCATATTGTGTAGATTCATAGCCCACTAATCATGTCTGCACCTACTTGTAAGGGTTCAGGTAACGCAGAGGCTAAGTAGAGGATAAATCAATACTTATCAAGCAGATGGTTTGGCAGCCCCAGCTTTAGCATTAGGAAATATTAGTATTACGTTTGGTATTAATAGAGTTTTAGCTTTAAAGGACACATTATATGTACCTTTCGTTAGAAGGAATTTAATATAGATTTCTAGCGCTATGGGTGATGGTTATGATATTAATATTCATGATATTGATAAATGTGTTATTTGTCATAATAAAGGGTATCTCTCTTCAGCTACATTGATTAATGGTCTTTTTATTGTTGACTCTATTCCTAAACCATCACAATCTAAAGAACTGAATTATATTGATTTACCAAATAAGGAAAATGTTCTTCTGAATTGAGTGAAACATATTTATGGCGCTTGTGTTTGGGTCATATAAATCTAAACAGAATTTCAAGGTTGGTTAAGGATGGACCTTTAAGTTCATTAAAAGTGGAAGCACTACCAACTTGTGAATCTTGTTAGATGAAAAAATGACAAAACAAAATTTCTCCTCAAAAGGAAATCGAGCAAGTGATAAATTAGAGTTAATTCATTCTGATTTATGTGGTCCAATGAATTTCCAAGCAAGAGGTGGTTTTGAGTATTTTGTGACTTCTACAGATGATTACTCAAAGTATAGTATATTTATTTGTTGCGTCGAAAGTCTGAATATTTTGAAAAGTTCAAAGAATTTAAGACAAAGACTAAAAACGACATAATAAATATATCAAGACACTACTATTTGATCATGGTGGGGAGTACCTCTCTGTGAAATTCATTAGTTATTTACCAGAATGTGGAATTACCTCTCAATTATCTACACCTGAAAGAAGATGAGAATGGTGTTGCTAAAATAAGAAATAGGACTCTTATGGAAATGGTTAGCTCAATGATGAGTTATTCCAGTTTGCCTTCTTCCTTTTGGAGACATGACTTAGAAACAGCAAATTACGTTCTAATTTAGTTCCTTCAAAGTCAGTACCTTTGACCCCTACAGAATTGTGGACTGGGCGCAAGCCTAGTCTACGACACATTCGAGTTTGGGGTTGTCCGGAACATGTGCTAAAAGGGAAAACAAATAAGGAGGCGAGAACGGATGTATGTATGTTTGTGGGTTATCCAAAAGGGACGAAAGGTAGTTAAATTTATTGTCCTAAAGAAAAGAAGGTAATTTTTAGCACAAATGCCAAGTTTCTTGAATAGGATTATTTGATGAACCATGTTCCTAGAAGTAAACTTGTTTTACAGGAACTTAGCAAAGGAATGGAAACTCAGTCATCTGAAAAACAAAACGACCAGATGTAAACACCGAAAGTCGATTTTGACATACCATTGCATTTTAGTAGTGGGAGAAATGCCAATAGACTTGATGTCGTGCAAGAACAAGTGCCCGAAGTCATACTACCACAAAGTAGTGGGAGTTATGTTGAGCAAACTGCACAACATGATGAAGTTGTTGATATCCCTATGGATAACATGGAGACTCAAGTTCCTGATAATGATGTGGTTCAACAATAAGATCATAATCATATAGTTGCAACTGATGTAGTGCGTCGTTGTTGTGGGAGATAAATAAGACAACCAGTTTATTATACACTCTTGAGGGAATCATATGATAGGATCCCTGAAGAGCCAACTTCCAAACCTGTCAATTACGATCAAGCACTATATGATAAAGATGTTGATAAGTGGGTTGTTGCTATGAGATCAGATACAGGGTCTATGTAACGACCCAACCGGTTGTTTTGAGATCTAGCATGTCGTTCAGTGGTTTGAAGTCGTGAGAAGCTCCATTTTAGGTATTATGACTTGTAGGTGTGGTCGGAATTTAATTTCGGGAAGTTTAGAGTTGATTTAGAAAGAGAATTCTCATTTTAGAAGCCTTAAGTTGGAAAAATCAACTAAGATTGGAATTTTAAGTAAACGACCTCCGAATCAGGATTTGAAGGTTCTTGCATCGGATCAGGTTTTGGATAAACCGGGAGCGTTTCGATGCATATTGTTGAAGTCAGCATTTTTGAATAAATTTCCTAAGTTTGGCCTAAAGTGCATTTCAGTGATATTGATGTCTGTTTGGGATTCCGAGTCTGGGAATAGCTTCATATGGTGATTCTGGAGTTGGGAGCGCGATCGGAAGTGAATTTGGATGTCCGCAGGTCATTTTGGAGTCATTTGGCTAAAGATAGAAATTTGAAGGTTTTTGAGAAATCCGACCGGAAGTGGAAATTTTGATATCGGGGTCGGAATGCGATTTCGGAAGTTGGATCAGGCCCGCAATGTTGAATATGACTTGTGTGCAAATTTTGAGGTCAATCGGACGTGATTTGATAGGTTTCGACATCAAATGTGGAAGTTTGAAAGTTCTAAGTTCATTAAGCTTGAATCGGTCGGCGATTCATGATTTCAGCGTTGTTTGATGTGATTTTGAGGCTAGACTAAGTTCGAATGAGTTATTGGGTCTAGTTGGTAGTTTTGGTTGAGGTCTCGGGGACCTCGAGCGTGTTTCGGATGCTCAACGGGTCGATTTTTGCCTTGAGAGGGTTGCTGGTTTTCTGGTGTAAGTGTAGCAGGTATTTACTCTATGTGATCACGTGAGTGGGTGTGCGATCGCATAGAAAGATTTGAAGGGTGCTTGTATTTGTCTTGTGCGATCGCGGGTAGGTTTTTGCGATCGCATTGAAGGATTTGTGAAGGCTGCTGGGTTGTCCTATGCGATCGCAGGGTCTGGTGTGCGAACGCATAGAGGAAAAGGGAGCTGGGGGTCTGGGGGCCCTTTGGCCTATGCGAACGCGGGTAGTGGACTGCGATCGCGAAGTGTTGGCTTGAGGAAGCTCTACGAACACGCTCGTGGGTATGCGAATGCAGAGTGTAATTGGGGCCTGGGCAGATTAGTTTATAGGCAAAATTTGTGGCTATTTCTTCATTTCTTCCTTGCTTTGGTCGATTTTGGAGGAGTTTCAAGAGAGGATTTCTTCATGAAATTTCTAGGTAAGTAAATTCTTCCCGTTTTTAAGTTAAATACAAGATTATATGCATGCATTAGACATGGAAATTGGTAGGAAATTGGAAAATCTTAAAGGAACCTAGGAAATGGTAATTTGGATTTTTAGCCATGAATTTGAGCATGGAATTTAGGGTAAATTGTATATTTGAACTAGTAAAGCTATGGGTAGAATGTATCTTCGAGAAATTTCGGATTCCGGGCACGTAAGCCCGAGGGAATTTTGGTCATTTCACTGAGCGGAGTTGGGGCATTATATAATTTGAAATTGTTGCAAATATTAGAGTATATTTTCATTTGTTGTCGTTGTTTAGATATTTTCGGAGCGTTGTGCAACGATTTGAGTCATCGGAAAGGCTTGGAGGTCGGTTACGGAATTTTGGAGCGAGGTAAGTCTCCTTTCTAACTTTGTGAGGGGGAATTGTCACGACCCAATTTCCCACACGGGTCGTGATGGCGCCCAACAATAGGGTTAGGCAAGCCAACATAAATTCTACTAAGTGTTACCCTTCCCATGTGATTAATTAATCCAACTTTTACCAGTTTTAAACATTTTTACATGATATTAGCCGGTGAGATAAAAATAAGACATCTGATACGTGAGTCAAAAGATAAGCATATGTATGAAAATACAACCCAAAATCCCAAAATGTACGCACCTGTGTGCCAGGAACTAGTGTCACGAGTGCCGCGGGCAACTATCAGAATACACCATAATACATAAATATATACAATCCCATAGTCTGAATGAAATAGACGGGGAAAATAACAAAAAGAAACTCCAAGGTGCTGCTAGGAATCTCCAGAAAAGCAGCTCACCGTGAAGTATCACCAACCCCAGTCAATATTTAGCACCGGACTGATGATCAGACGTACCAACCTCCGGACCTGTACAGTCAAGTACAGAAGAAAAGAAAGTGCAGCATGAGTACATACATAAATATGTACCCAGTGAGTATCCTGCCTAATCTCGAAGAAGTAGTAATGAGAAGTCAACTCGATACTCACTAAGGTCCAATAGTAATAAAGTAATCAATATGTGAGGAAAACAGTCGGCATGTAAGACAAATAACCAAGTACATCGATATTAGACATCAAATAACAATTCAAAATCCACCAAATGTTGGTATCCGCCGTGGCATACGGACCGATCCCATCCTGTAATCCTCACCGTGGCGTACGGACCGATCCCATCCTGCAGTCTAAATCTCACTGTGGCGTACGGCCCGCTCCCATAATATACTCTCTCATCACTCTACCGTGGCGTACGACCCAATCCCACAATATAATCAATCATCACTCTGCCGTGGCGTACGGCCCGATCCCATCCTGTGACTATTCTAATCACACTTAAATCAAGCCAAGTATCACAACGTTCGAAGATAAAAATACCAATCATACAAGAATACAAGTCATATTTAGGCTACAATAGGGAAAACAGTGAACATGTTGTGTCCTAACTACCCGGACGAAGCAGTAATAGCCACTACGTACGGACTCTCGTCACATGGTGCGTACGTAGCCCCCAAACAAGATCACATAGTAATCAAGGTTACCTAGAGGGGCAATTTCCCTCTCACGAGGTTAGAAAGGGGACTCACCTCGATAAAAGCACTCCTCAGGCCATAGACCGGATCAAAAGATGTGCCCGAAACTCCGAAACTACTCCGGACGGCCCACAACTAGCCAAACATGATGTAATTGAATCAATTTAATGTCCAAGAAGAAGAATTAGCAACAATTCCTAAAATTTAACATCCTTGACGATTCTTGAAATTTCGACCCCGGGCCCACGCGTTCGGATTTCGAAAATTCTTGGAGGAATAGCTTACCCGAAGCCTAAGGAGCGAAATTATATAATTTATTTAAGAATTCAATGGCTCAAAAGGGGTAATTCACTAATTTTCCAAAAATCCCATTTGCAACCCAAAACCTAGGGTTTTCCAAGAGTTAGTAGTTGATTTACCTTGTTAATTCATGCATGGAACTAGATAAATGAATGTAATTACTTACCTCTACCAAATTTGGGTCAAGAGCAGGTTCTTGAAGCTCCTAGGATTCTCTAATGGAGGTGAGATGGTTGACAATGGAGAAGACCCGTAATTATGGGCATTTAAATGAGGCTGCCTACAGGGGTTCCGCACCTGCGACCTTGGGACCGCAGGTGTGGTCTCGCACCAGCGAGAAATTGGTCGCCCCGGTGGAAAAGGGCCTGGGATCCTGGGCTCGCACCTACGGAGTCGTAAACCGCACCAGCGGTTTCGCTCCTAAGGAAGATTGGTCGCGCCTGCGATGGGGTCACACCTGCGAAGGGGACGTCCGCACCAGCGGGCACACCAGCTGTTGTGCACTAGCAGTGATTTTTGCTGGTTTTTGGCCTCGCGCGGGGTCCGGGAGGCACCTAGACCAACCCGAGCCCCCCTCAAACTATACCCACAAGTCCCAAATCATTATACGGACTTGCTCGAGCCTACGGATCACTCATAACATCGCCAAAACTCAAAAATCACCCTCCAAAACCCCTTGAATCAAATTAAGAATTTAAGAAATTCAAGAATTCACCTCATCGTGTCGAACAGGCCTATACTACTCGGAATGACTTCAAATTTTACAGACAAGTCATAAATGACTATACCGAACTATTCCCGATCCCGGAATTCCGTTCGGACCTTGAAAACACAAAAATGCATCCTAAACCAAAATATGGACGTAAGGAACTTCTTGTTTCAACATTGGGCGCCGAAACGCCCCCGGGTCGTCAGAAACCCAATCCGAACATACACCCAAGTCCAAAATCATCATATGGAGCTAATGGAGCTATCAAAACTCGATTCCGAGGTCGTTTGCTCAAAATGTTGACCGAAGTCAAACTTGGCCAAATAGGCCAACCTTAAGGAACCAAGTGTTCCTAAACCACTCAAACCATTCCCAAATCCCGAACCACTCGCTCCCGCAAGTCATAAATCACGAATAGCCGCTATGGAAGGTTTTATTTAAAGGGACGGAATAATAATATACAAAACAACCGGCTGGGTCGTTACATTCTCCACCTCTTAAATAAACGTTCGTCCTCGAACGGGTCTAGAATCATACCTGAGGGACTGAATAAGTGTGGATATTTGCTCCGCATGTCCTTCTCGGACTCCCAGGTCGCCTCCTCAACTGGCTGGCCTCTCCACCGAACCTTTACGGCAGACACTCTCTTGGACCTCAACTGGCGGTCCTGTCTATCAACAATAGCAACTAGCTCCTCCTCGTAGCCCAACCTCTCATCCAACTGAATAGTGTTGAAATCGACCACATGAGAGAAGTCGGCGTGGTACCTCTGGAGCATGGATACATGAAAAACTGGGTGAACTCCTGATAAGCTGGAAGGCAAGGCCAGCTCATAAGCAACCTCCCCAACTCGCCTCAACACCTCGAATGGACCTATAAACCTTGGGTTCAACTTCCCATTCTTCCCAAACCTCATAATACCCTTCATAGGAGAAACATTCAACATGACTCTATCTCCCTCCATGAATGATACATCACACGCCCTCTGATCCGTGTAACTCTTCTGTCTGGACTGTGTTGTACGGAGTCTCTCCTGAATCAACTTCACTTTCTCCAAGGCATCCCTCACCAGGTCGGTGCCATATAACTTAGCCTCGCCGGGCTCAAACCACCCGATAGGGGAACGACATCGCCGACCATACAACGCCTCAAATGGTGCCATCTCAATGCTGGAATGATAACAATTATTGTAAGCAAACTCGGCCAAAGGCAAGAACTGGTCCCACTGACCCCTGAAATCAATCACACATGCCCTGAGCATGTCCTCCAATATCTAAACTATACGCTCTGACTGATCATCAGTCTGGGAATGAAATGCTGAGCTGAGGTCTATCTAGGTGCCCATCTCACTATGCAATGCTCTCCAGAAGTGCGAGGTGAACTGAGGGCCTTGATCTAATATGATGGACACCGGCACACCATGCAACCGGACTATATCCCGAATGTAGATATGTGCCAACCTCTCAGATGAATATGTGGTAGCCGCTGGAATGAAATGCGCCGACTTGGTCAATCTATCCACAATGACCCAAATCGCGTCCACCTTCCGTGAAGTCCGAGGCAATCCCACCACGAAGTCCATAGCAATGCGCTCCCATTTCCACTCAGGAATGGGCATCTGCTGAAGTAGGCCTCCTGTCCTCTGGTGCTCATACTTAACCTGCTGGAAATTGAGGCACCTAGTCACATTCTCCACAATGTCCTTCATCATTCGCCTCCACCAGCAATGCTGCTTCAAATCACGATACATCTTCGCAACACCAGGGTGAATAGAATATCGAGAATTGTGCGCCTCCTCTAGAATCCTCTCCCTCAGGCCATCAACATTAGGAACACATAAGCGGACCTGAAGTCTCAGAACACGATCCTCGCAAATAGTAACCTCCTTGGCCCTACCCTGAACCACTGTTTCCCGAAGCTCTGCCAAGCACGGATCATAGAACTGTCGGGCCTTAATCTCCCCCAATAACGAAGACTGAGCAACCACATGTGCCAATACTCGATGAGACTCTGAAAGATCTAATCTCACCAAATGATTGGCCAAGGAATGAATGTCCAAGGCTAGAGGTCTCTCCTCCGCTGCAATATAAGCCAAGCTACCCATACTCTCAGCCTTCCGGCTCAACGCATCCGCCACCACATTAGCCTTGCCCGGGTGATAAATAATTGTGATATCATAATCCTTCAGCAACTCAAGCCATCTGCGCTGCCTCAAATTAAGATCCTTCTGTCTAAATAAGTGCTGCAAGCTGCGGTGGTCGGTGTAGACCTCACAGGAAACCCCATACAAATAGTGCCTCCAGATCTTAAGAGCATGAACAATCGCTGCCAACTCCAAATCGTGCACAGGATAGTTCTTCTCATGAACCTTCAGTTGGCATGAAGCATAAGCAATAACTCTCCCCTCCTGCATCAAAACGCACCCCAAGCCAACGCGTGAAGCGTCGCAATACACCGTGTACCTCCCAGAACCGGATGGCAATACTAGAACTGGCGCTGAGGTCAATGCTGTCTTGAGCTTCTGAAAGCTCGCCTCACACTCGTCAGACCATCGAAATGGGGCATTCTTCTGAGTCAATCTGGTCAATGGAGCTGCAATAGAAGAGAAACCCTCCACAAATCGACGATAATAACCTGCTAGGCCCAAAAAGCTCCTGATCTCAGTGGCTGAAGTAGGACGTGACCAACTCTAAACTGCCTCGATCTTCTGAGGATCAACCATGATACCCTCTCCGGATACCAGATGCCCCAAAAATTCTGCGGAATCCAACCAAAACTCACACTTGGAGAATTTAGCATATAGTTCTGCTCTCGCAAGGTCTGGAGCACGACTCTCAAATGCTGCTCTTGCTCCCCTAGACTACGGGAGTAAATCAAAATGTCATCAATGAAGACAATGACGAAGGAATCAATACACGGCCTGAACACCATATTCATCAAGTTCATAAAGGCTTCTGGGGTGTTGGTCAAACCAAAGGACATCACCAGGAACTCATAATGGCCATACCTCGTACAAAAAGCAGTCTTCGGAACATCTGAAGCCCGAATCTTCAACTGATGATACCCTGGTCTCAATTCAACCTTAGAAAACACATAAGCACCTTGCTACTGGTCAAACAAATCATCGATGTGAGGCAAGGGATACTTGTTCTTAATGGTAACCTTGTTCAACTGGCGGTAATCAATACACATCCGTATAGACCCATCCTTCTTCTTCACAAATAGAACTGGAGCAGCCTACGCCAACACACTCGGTCCGATGAACCCCTTAGCTAACAACTCCTCAAGCTGCTCCTTCAACTCTTTCGGAGCCATACGATACGGAGGGATAGACATAGGCTGAGTATCTAGGGCTAAATCAATGTAGAAATCAATATCACAAGCCGGAGGCATGCCAGGAAGATCCGAAGGAAATACATCAGCATACTCTCAAACAACTGGCACAACATCAATCATCGGAGAATCGGCGGTGGTGTCCCCCACATAAGCCAAATAGGCTAGACAACCCTTCTCGACCATATGTCGAGCCTTCAAGAACGAAATAACCCGGCTGGATGTGCTAACTGAAGAACCCCTCCATTCCAGTCTAGGAGACTCAGGCATGGCCAAAGTAACTGTCTTGGCATGGCAATCGAGCACGACATGATAAGGAGATAGCCAATCCATGCCCAGGATAACCTCAAAATCAACCATGTCGAGCAATAAAAGGTCGGCTCTGGTCTCAAACCCACAGAAGGTGATCACACAAGACCGATACACCCGGTCTACCACCACAGAGTCTCGTACAAGAGTGGACACATATATAGGATATCCCAAAGACTCTCGAGAAACATCCAGAAAAAGAGCAAATAAGGCTGAAACATATGAATTAGTGGATCCCGGATCAAATAATATTGAAGCCTCTCTACCACATACTGAGATAATACCTGTGATCACGGCGTCTGAGGCCACTTCATCATCTGGCCGGAAAGGCATAAAACCTGGCTGGAGCACCTGAAGGCTGAGCTACCCCAGAATGAGCTGCAGCTAACTGACCCACTTCGGACTGGCCTCCCCCTCTAGGACGGCCCCTTCCAACCTGACCCCCCACCTCTAGGCGGTCGAACTGCTGGTGTTGAAATCGCGGGCTGGTGACTCTGTTGCACGACCTTGCCCCGGTACATGGGACAAAACCTCCATGTGTGGCCCAGGTTCCCACACTCGAAACAACCCCTGACACTACCACTCACTGCCCTGAAGATGAATCCTGAATGGCCGGAGGGAGACGAGAGCCCTCAGACATAGCACTGAAATAAGGATCGAAAGACCCCTGATGACTGGGACAACCACTGGGAGAACCCTGAATAGCTGGGGGCCGATAGGAGTGTTCTGGCATGGCACTGAACTGGGGCCTAACCGGGACACCTCGGGGAGGTGGTGAAGGTGCCACATACGAAGGCCTGCTGGGCCTACTGCCTCTAAACTGACCTCTGCCCCTAGCTGGAGCACCTCTAAATTCACCTGCAAATCTGGCCCTCTTGTCCTGCTGACCCTGCTCCCTGCTCCTCATCTGGTATCCCTCAATACGTCGAGCTATCTCGACCACAAGCTGGTACGGGTTACCCATATCCACCTCTCGAGCCATGGTGGACCTAATACCTGGATGAAACCCTGCTACAAACCTCTGAACTCTCTCAGCATCGGTGGGTAATATCATAAGAGCATGGCGTGACAGCTCTAAAAATCTGGCCTCGTAATCCATCACCGACATTTGCCCCTGCTCCAACCACTCAAACTGACCCCTCAGCTCTTCCCTCTCAGAGGGTGGAATATATCTGTCCAAGAACATCTGCGTGAACTGCTCCCAAGTGATAGTAGGAGAATTGGCTATCCTGTTGAGTATATAAGACTGCCACCACCTGCGAGCTCTTCCCTCTAACTGGAATGCAGTGAAATCCACCCCATGGGACACTAGGATCCCCATGTTGTGCAGTCTATTCCTGCACCTATCAATGCAATCCTGGGCATCCTCCCCTGGCTACCCCCATAGACTAGAGGGCGTAAGCGGGTCCATCTGTCTAACATCTTATGCTGGTCACCACCCACAACTGGTCTGGGCTCGGGTGCTGCTGCTGCAGGCTGGGCACCATCCACGGGCAGTGTACCCGGGGTGGGATATAATGCTGATGTCAGACCTGCAGCCTGGGCAGTAGAGGTCTGGCTCCCCCTCCTGCTTGTGAAGTGACAGGGTCTGCTGGAAATAAACCAGCCTGGGACATGGTGTTCATGAACCTCATCATATGGCCCATGGCTGGCTGAAAGCCTGGCGCCGTCATAAAGTCTACGGGTGCCTGATCTACTGGGGGCACCTCATCCTGCTCCTCTAATATAAGGTCCTCTGGTGGCGGGACCGGTATAGCTCTGGGATGCCCTCGTCCCCTACCACGGGCAGGTGCTCTATCCCTACCCCTACCACGGCCTCGAGCGGCGGGGGCGGCACTCTCTCCCGGATCAGGCACATGAGATGCACGCATCCTCACCATCTGTAAGGGAATAGAATCATGAATTTAGTAAATCATAGACTGCACGATAGAGTAAGAACAAGTAGAGGTTTCCTAACACCCTGTAGCCTCCTAAAGATAAGTACAAACGTCTCCATACCATTCCGCAAGACTCTACTGGATTCGCCCGGGACTCATGAGACTTACGTGAACCTAGATTGCGCTCTGATACCACATTGTCACAACCCAATTTCCCACACGGGTCGTGATGGCGCCCAACAACAGGGTTAGGCAAGCCAACATAAATTCTACTAAGTGTTATCCTTCCTATGTGATTAATTAATCCAACTTTTACTAGTTTTAAGCATTTATTTACATGATATTAGCCGGTGACATAAAAATAAGACATCTGATACGTGAGTCAAAAGATAAGCATATGTATGAAAATGCAACCCAAAAGCCCAAAATGTACGCACGTGTGTGCCAGGAACTAGTGTAACGAGTGTCGCGGGCAACTATCAGAATACACCAGAATACATAAATATATATAATCCCATAGTCTGAATGAAATAGATGGGGAAAATAACAAAAGGAAACTCCAAGGTGGTGTCAGGAATCGCCAAAAAAGTAGCTCACCGTGAAGTATCACCAACCCCGGTCAATATCTAGCACCGGACTGATGATCAGACGTACCAACCTCCGGACCTGTACAGTCAAGTACAGAAGAAAAGAAAGTGCAGCATGAGTACATACATAAATATGTACCCAGTGAGTATCCCGCCTAATCTCGAAAAAGTAGTGACGAGAAGTTGACTCGATACTCACTAACGTCCAACAGTAATAAAGTAAGCAAGATGTGAGGAAAACAGTAGGCATGTAAGACAAATAACCAAGTACATCGATATTAGACATCAAATAACAATCCAAAATCCACCAAATATTGGTATCCGCCGTGGCGTACGGCCCGATCCCATCCTGTAATCCTCGTCGTGGTGTACGGCCCGATCCCATCTTGCAGTCTAAATCTCGCCGTGGCATACGACCCGCTCCCATAATATACTCTCTCATCACTCTGTCGTGCCGTACATCCCGATCCCACAATATAATCAATCATCACTCTGTCGTGGTGTACGACCCGATCCCACAATATAGTCAATCATCACTCTATCGTGGCGTACGGCCTGATCCCATCCTGTGATTATTCTTATCACACTTAAATCAAGCCAAGTAACACAACATTCAAAGACAAAAATACCAATCATACAAGAATACAAGTCATATTTAGGCTACAACAGGGAAAAACAATGAACATGATGTGTCCTAACTACCTGGACGAAGCAGTAATAGCCACTACGTACGGACTCTCGTCACTTGGTGCATACATAGCCCCCAAACAAGATCACATAGCAATCAAGGTTACCTAGAGGGACAATTTCCCTCTCACGAGGTTAGAAAGGGGACTCACCTCAATAAAAGCACTCCTCGGACCATGGACCGGATCAAAAGATGCACCCGAAACTCCAAAACTACTCCTGACGGCCCACAACTAGCCAAACATGATGTAATTGAATCAATTTAAGGTTTAAGAAGAAAAATTAGCAAGAATTCCTAGAATTTAACATCCTTAAAGATTCTTGAAATTTCAACCACGGGCCCACGCGTTCGGATTTCGAAAATTCTTGGAGGAATAGCTTACCTGAAGCCTAAGGAGCGAAATTATATAATTTATTTAAACATTCAATGGCTCAAAAGGGGTAATTCACTAATTTTCCAAAAATCCCATTTACAACCCAAAACCTAGGTTTTTCCAAGAAATAGTAGTTGATTTACCTTGTTAATTCATGCATGGAACTAGATAAATGAAAGGAATTACTTACCTCTACCGAATTTGGGTCAAGAGCGGGTTCTTGAAGCTCCTAGGACTCTCTAATGGAGGTGACACGGTTGAAAAATGAAGAAGACCCGTAATTATGGGCATTTAAATGAGGCTGTCTACAGGGGTTCCGCACCTGCGACCATGGGACCGCAGGTGCGGGCTCGCACCTGCGAGAAATTGGTCTCCCCTGCGAAAAAGGGCCAGGGACCTGGGCTCGCACCTGCGAAGTCGTAAGCCGCACTAGCGGTTTTGCTCCTGCGGAAGAGTGGTCGCGCCGGTGATGGGGTTGCACCTGCGAAAGGGACGTCCGCACTAGCAGACTCGCACCAGCGGGCACAAGTCCGCACCAGCGGTTACACCTGCAGCTTTGCACCAGCAGTGATTTTAGCTGGTTTTTGGCCTCGGGGGGTCGGGGAGGCACCTGAGCCCACCCGAGCCCCCGTAAAACTATACCCACAAGTCCCAAATCATTATACAAACTTGCTCGAGCCTAAGGATCACTCATAACATCGCCAAAACTCAAAAATCACTCTCCAAAACCCCTTGAATCAAATTAAGAATTTAAGAAATTCTAGAATTCACCTTATCGCGCCGAACGGGCCTGTACTACTCGGAATGACTTCAAATTTTACAGACAAGTCATAAATAACTATATGGAACTATTCCCGGTCCTGAAATTCTGTTCGAACCATGAAAACAAAAAAATGCATCCTAAACAGAAATATGGACTTAAGGAACTTCTTGTTTCAATTCCTGGGTCATTACAGGAATTGTCCCCCTAGGTGAATTAATTAAGTATATGCTATTATCTTCGGGGGCTACATACGTACGAGGTGACGGGAGTCCGTGCGTAGCTACTATTATTCCGTGTTTGGGTAGTCTAGGACCCACTAGCATGCCTTATGTGTTGTACCCATGATCCTGCCTATTTTACTTGACCGATAATATAATCAAAATCGTAATTTGATATCTAAAGAAGACTAGAGTTCATTTTCTTAATCAGTTGGAAAGAGAATTGTTTTCCCCCGTAGTTAATCGTGTACTTGATAAAGTGATATTATTGAACATTTTTAGACTTGGGAAATAAATTTTGAAAAAGGATTTAAACACTATTTTATGGTTTTTTTAAAAGAGAAATATGTCATTTACTTGAGTATTTGTTTTCCCGACGTATTCGGGGTGGACTGTTGATTGTGCCTGACTGCATGTGACTGCTTCGCAATTTACATTCCACGAGCGGAGTGTTACTTCTCCCACTCTCATGGGAGCGGGCCGTACGATCCTCGACAGTGCATAGACGTGAGTATTTTATTGAGAGATACACTTTCGGTACGGGCCGTTCGATCCTCAGCAGTGCATAGAAATGAGTATTTTATTGAGAGGTGCACTTTTGGTACGGGCCGTTCGATCCTCGACAATGCACAAAGATGATTATTATGACGGCTCAGGCCGGTTGTCATTAGCCCGTATGCGCATGCTAAATTGTTAAAGGTTTTTCATGGATTTTTAAAAGTGACAAGATATTTGGGGAAAGTAGAGAGGAAATCGTTTATTTAAAATATTTGGGGGAAAATGAGGAAGTGGTAACTGTTTGTTATTTCCAGTATTTACTTGGATTTCAGTGCCTTATATATATTTCTTCTTTTACTACCCCTACATGCCTACCGTGTTCATCATATGATGTTAATTAATTTGTTGGCCCTTAGTGAGTGTCTAATTCGACCTCTCGTCACTACCTCTCTGAGGTTAAGCGGGCGACTTACTGAGTACACATTGTTTTGGTACTCATGCTACACTTGTTGTGCATTTTTATTGCATAGGTACCTTCATAGTTACATGGATGGTTGGAGACTTAGGCGAGCTGCAACATCCGGAGGCGATCCGCAGCTGATAGAGTCTCCCCCTTACTGTATTTATTTTATTTTAAATTTCCTTGTCCAATTGTATTTCGGATAGGCTTTGTGATGATTGTATAAATTCGTAGAAATCGCTCATGTACTTGTGACACCAGGTTCTAGGATGTGTTGGGATATAATTTCTAAAGTGTAATATTTAAACTATTGTTTTACTTGACAGGTTTTGTTTAGTTAATATGTAATAAAGTGAAAGGAAATATTTTTTCATAAATGTTAAAACAGGAAAAGTTATTTCAATTAATTAATGATTGGCTTGCCTGACAATGATGTCTGACGCCATCACGACCTTATGGATTTTGGGTCGTGACAACATGGTATTAGAGCACTAGGTTCCCTTAGGTCTCACGATTCATGAGCAAGTCCAGTAGAGTCTTGCGTATCAGTACGGAGACGTCTGTACTTATCTTCGAGAGGCTACATGGTTGTTAGGAGTACTTCCCTTCTTGATTCCTCATCGTGCGATTCGATTCCCTTAAGGCTTATGCCTAAGTTTATTCTTACTCAATCTTACTCGTCGCGAAGCGCTTGCTATGAATCAGGAATTTGAGGAATTGAAATGGTGCTACGGATGTAATTCGAGATGTTTCCATGTATAATTGGTTGGGGATGTTGTTATGGCCCTGCAAAAAGAATAATATGTTGTTTCAGCTCAGTAGTTGTGTTTCTGAGAGCGTTAAGGCTATGCTCGGGTAGTGATGATGCTTGCGATGCGTCATCGTGTGATGTCAATATGATGATATAATGCTTGCCCGTATGTTGGGGGTGATGAATGGTTTGCAGGGAGGTCTTATCAGAGTGTGATTTCAAGATTTCGGCATTTTAGTTCCGGCAGAGGAAAGGCATTTGGGTTATGAATGGTCCGATTGGGGTTAATAAAGTAGTAAGGCTTGGTGTCTTCAAGTGATGTGGAATATGCACCTGTGACGTGAAGTCATCATCATTGATCGAATGAAATGTGTTAAGTTTGTCGGTGTTATGGTTTCTTCGGTTGTGTGGGGTCAGAGTATTGAGAAGAAGTATTGAAGAATGCGGTTGGTAGAGAATAGTCCTGAAGTGAGGCTAGGCAGTGGCTCCACTTCTAGGAGGCCAGGTGTAAGAAGCGGAAGTTGAGCAGTCGCAAAGTGGGGGAGCGGCAACATAGCTTGGAATTTGAAGATATTGTCGCGCATTTAATGTATGTCCATGCGGAGCGGACGGACTAGTAAAGTTGGTAAATGAAGCAAGGCGTAGGATGGAGTATTGAAGTAGCAGAGAGCATGCATTTCAGCGTCGTTGGAAGGTGTCCGCAGGTGATTTCCACAAGTGGGTCATCTCTTGTGAATAGGGTAGCGATAGCATGGTTGGCAGGTCTCGGTGAGGGGCTCTAGTGGCTATTCCGTAGGAGGAAGAGTGTATGAATGATGCTAGAGAATTTGAGTATTTAGGGATTGCTAGCAAGAGAATTTGGAAGAATTTGGAAGAATTTGGACGGATTGGTTGAGCAAGATCGCGTTATCAAAGGAGAAAGGATCTCAGCAAGGTCTAGAGTGGTGCAAAGAGTAGCTTCGGGCTAAGTGGGGGAGTCCGACCATCTATAGTTGGGTTGTAGGGTTGTCTTCTCATAGGGTTACGGATTGTAGGCATGTTGTCAAGTTATTTCAGCTAAGGGAAAGGAGTAAAATGGTGATTGTGCATGGGATATGATGAATGTGTGCAAAAGTTGGCCCTGTTGGGTCAGGGCTAGGCTTTGGAAGATTCAGAATTTTGCTTAAGGCATAGGGGAGTTGTCAGGGTAGTGAGTCAGTCACGTGCTTCAAGGAAAAGGGTGTTCAAGTGCTATAAGATCCTTGGAGTTGATTGTATTCGGGGCTAGTCAGACTGGGTGACTCTCAATAGCGGTCTTACTGAATTCAAAAGTTAAGAATGCGGCGTTTAAGGGTCTCAGGTAGCAGTATGATAGAGAATCAAGCTTTTGTAGAGTAATTTCTGAGAAAAAGGAGGATGGTTGGAATGTTCTATGACATGTTTCAGCATGCAAGATAGTATTGGAGGAGAGAGAAATAAACTACAGATTGTAGAAAGATTATCAGGAGGGTATGAGACGGGTTGCGGGATTTAGGCAGCATAGTCTCGTGAATCAAGGTCACTCGGGATGAGTGAGGGTTGAGTTTGCTATGAGTTGAAGGAAGTTGCTATTATTCCTGAGGCAAATGAAGATGATTAAAAGCAAATAGATTGACTAGCCATGGTTGAAATGGCACATTTACGGCAGTGATCGGTTCCTTTGATGTGATTAAGTTATGCAGGTGGTTTGTGCCGGTGTTTGCGAGGCTTGTCGGTCGTTGTAATGGATTTCATGTGGGAGCATTTGAGTGCTATGGCCTGTTAGGTGTAGGCGGACCCCGAAAGGGTTATGGTGGTATAAACTACTACTTAAGAATTTGCATGTTAGGTGATTGTGGGAATTCACTCGTGTGTTGAGATGGTGCTCTTGAATTGAGTTAAGTAAAAGGTTTCTATATGATGAAGTGTTCACCCTATTGATGGTTCAGCAGTTATGATAGAATTCTTGCGCTACCTCATGTTGGCATGTTAGGTGCGGTAAACAGTATGTTGTAACTAGGAGTGAGAATCGAGATTGCGATTCGGTGTTGATGAGGATGTCATGAGCTCGGATGAGCAAGAATAAGGGATTTGAAATTTTAGAGTAGGCTGGTGTTATCTTCAGTGTCACCTGAGATCGATATTCGGTAAAAGAGGCTGTGAACCCTGGTCATGTATTCTTGATGTGTCTTGTTGCCTTGAGTGGAAGGTCGTGGAAGCATGACCGCGAAAAGATTGTATAAGTGTGACATGTAGTCACTTGAAGGATTGAAGATTTGACTGAGTATAAGGAAGTGCAATATTGTTTATTTGAGAATTTATGTCTGGAGGGCGTTCGATTCAGTTGATTGTGGATTATGGGGTGTTTGTCCCGATGATGATGGTTGTTCTCGTGTATTATGAGAGGAAGTGGGTTAGTATGGACCCAGGTAAAATCTATTAGCTTAGTTTGGTGCGAGCAAGGTAGACTCGATGCTTGTGGATGGATTTAAATATGATTATGGGCTCCGTATGAGCCAGGCATGTTTATTTCAGTAGAGCGCTTTTCATAGAGAGGTATTAGAATAGAAGATGTTTCTCTGTCTTCGTCAAATTCAGGTGGTCTTATGACTGTGACGTGTGAGTTGTGAAACCGCTTGATAATTTCCTATGTGTTGAGATCCCGCGTAGTGGGGATGTTATGTGAGCAGGATAGCT
>ML396539.1:60066-70729 GCA_005239525.1 Nicotiana knightiana | reverse complement strand
ATTGGTTGAAGATTTAGACAAAGTATAAGGAAGTGCAATATTGCTTATTTGAGGATTTATGCCTGGAAGGCGCTTAGTTCATTTGGTTGTGGATTGTGGGGTGTTGTTCCGGCCATGATGGTTGTTCTTACGTATTATGATAGGAAGAGGGGTTAATATGGACCCAGGTAAGGCCATTAGCCTAGTTTGGTGCGAGCAAGGTAGACTCAATGTTTGTGGATGGATTTAAATATGATTATAGGCTTCATGTGAGGCAGATATGTTCATTTCAGTATAGCGCTCCTCAAGGAGGGATGTTGGGATATCAGGTGTTGTCCCGTCTTCGTCAAATTTAGGTAATATTATGATTTTTCCGTGTGAGTTGTGAAACGACTTGATAATTTCTTATGAATTGAGGTCCCTCAGTTGTGCTTGAGTTTTGTAGCATATGGACTTATCAGTCTCCCCAGGATGGTATTATGCACTTAGCGTGCCTGTGGTCGATATTCGGTAATGTGTAATAGTGAGCAATTCAGCTTCGTGTATATTTCCTTATGTGAATTTTATGTGTGGATCGGTGGCACGTCGTCACGTGTATGTTATTTGGATCGGGTTGCACGCCGCAACAATGTGATGATGAGTAAGGTTACTATATTTATTTTTCTCTATGTTTTACTTCCTATTTTCTGACGAAAGTTCGTATTAGTTGCGTGAGTTGAGTAGTCCTTTCCTGATTCATTCCTTATGTATCGTGTTCGAGTTGTGGCCTATTGGCGCGATGTGGTATCATGTGAGACTGTTGGTCATGTTTGGGGTGATTGGTTGTCTGAGCAGTTCATACTGGATGAGACGAGATTATCGGATCAGGGATCAATGCGATAAGGTTATGTGAAGTGTATATTAAAGAAAAAATACCATTATTCGGTTCATAATGAGGTGATGATTCTAGTCAAGATAAGATATTCAATGATTTGTTAACTCTGCAGTTGGTTATGAATTTCTACCCGTCTCCTCTGTTGTGGTGGTATCGCCAGCATTATAGCAGGATGTATATATATGTCGTAAGGTGCCTTGGGAGCATCAGATTCATGGAATTTTGGCTATTAAGGTTCAGGGAGTGTCGTTGTGGACATGTGATGAGTTATGCGGTGCATGGTGCTAATTCAACAAAGGTATGTAGTCATGTTCTGGTATGTCATGTGGTAGTTGATATGGTGTTTATATTGGAACTAGGCATGGCAGAGAATTTCAAGTGTTGGAACTGGATTCTCAACTTATGGTATGGATAAAGGAGGATATCTTCAGATTTGATCAAGCTAATGTGCTCAACTGGGTTGTGGTATCACGGGCAGGTGCTCGAGGTGTTAAACAGTGATTTCAGATAACTCCAAAACAGTTCTTATCACGTTCGAGGACGAACGTCTATTTAAGTGGGGGAGAATGTAACGACCCGACCGGTCGTTTTGAGCTCTAGCGTGTCGTTCAGCGGTTTGAGGCTGTGAGAAGCTTCTTTTCAGGTATTATGACCCGCGGGCATGGTCGGAATTGAATTTTGGGAAGTTTAGATTTAATTTGGAAAGAAAATTCTCAATTAGGAAGCCTTAAGTTGGAAGAATCAACTAAGATTGGAATTTTGAGTAAACGACCTCCGAATCAGGATATGAAAGTTCCTGCAGGTTCGTATGATGATTTCGGACTTGAGCGTATGTCCGAATTGGGTTTTGGATAACCCAGGAGCGTTTCGGCGTATATTGTGGAAGTTAGTGTTTTAGAAGGATTTCATAAATTTGGGTTGGAAAGCATTCCAGAGTTATTGATGTCCGTTTGGGATTCCGAGCCTGGGAATAACTTCATATGGTGATTCTAAAGTTGGGAGCGCTATCGGAAGTGAATTCCAATGCCCGTATGTCATTTTGAAGTCATTTGGCTAAAGATAGAAATTTGAAGATTTTTGAGAAAACCGAGCGGAAGTGGAAATTTTGATATCGCGGTCGGAATGCAATTCCGAAAGTTGGGGCAGGTCTGTAATGTCAAATATGACATGTGAAAAAAATTTGGGGTTAATCGGACGTGAATTGATAGGTTTCAGCATCGGATGTGGAAGTTCGAAATTTCAAAGGTCATAAAGTTGAATTTTAGTGCGAGTCGTGTTGGGCCCCGGGGGCCCCGGGTGTTAACCGGAAGAGCCTCGGACCAAGTTTGAACTTGGAGAGCATAAACTGAAGCTCCCAGCTTCTGGTGTGATCGCACATGCGGTTGGATGGCCGCAGGTGCGAGCTCTCGGATGCGGGGCACGAGTCGCATAAGCGAAAAGGCATGGGCTGTCCAGACACCGCGGGCATGAAGAATTGGCCGCGGGTGCGAATACCACAGGCGCGAAGAATTGGCCGCGGGTGCGAAGACCACAGGCATGAAGGTTTTGCCGCAGGCGCGAAGGTTTTGCCGCGGGCGCTAAGATCGCGGGGCAGTGAGTGTTTAAAGCGGGGGTTTGAGCATTTTTGCTCATTTCTTCATTCTTGGCGATTTTTGGAGCTTCTTGAGAGGGATATTCACTTAGCAACTTGGAGGTAAGTCAATCCCACCTATTGCAAGTTAATTATTTGGATTATATCTTGATTTTAACATGGAAAATCATGAAAATTTGTGGAAAAGTTGAAAATTTTGAAGAAAAACTTAGAATTTGCATTCTTGGATTTTTGACCACGAATTTGAGCGTGAAATTAGAGTAAATTGTATATTTGAGTTAGCAAGGCTATGGGTAATCATTATCTTCGAAAATTTTCGGAATCCGGGCACGTGGGCCCGAGGGTAATTTTGTCAACTTTCCGAGCGGAGTTGGGAATTCATATATAAATTAAATTGTTATAAGTATTAGAGTATATTTTCATTGGTTTGCCCGTTATTTGGATAGTTTTGGGACGTTGTGCATCAATTTGAGTCGTCGGAGGGGCTTGGAAGCCGGTTATGAATCTTCGGAGCAAGGTAAGTCTCCTTTCTAACTTTGTGAGGGGGAATTATCCCCCTAGGTGAACTAATTAAATATGTGCTATTATCTTCGGGGGCTATGTACACACGAGGTGACGGGAGTCCGTGCGTAGCTACTAATATGCTTATGTCCGGGGAGTCTAGGACCCACAAGCATGCCTTACTGTTGTACTTGTGATCTTGCCAGTAATATTAGACCGCTAATATTATTGAAATAGAAATTGAATACCTAAGGAGACTAGAGTTCATTTTCTTAATCATTTAAAAAGAGAATTGATTTTCTCCGTGGATAATTGTATACCTGATAAGGTTATAGTATCGAATAATATTATTAAACTTGGAAAATGAGTTTCAAAACAAAGATTTAAATGTTATTTCGTGTTCCCTTAAGAAGAATTTTACCACTTTCCTGAGTAACTGCTTTCTTGATAAAAATACAAATTTATTATGTGAATATGTGTAAATATGAATACCTGAGTCGCAGGTATGATTTGCGAGCAGGCTATCCTTATTATTTTTATGTTGACCGCGTTGCATGATCGATTCGCGAGCGGGGAAAAATAGATGCATCTATGGTTCGAGCCGTTCGACCCTTCGGCAGTGCATAATTTATTATTATTGGTCCGCGCCGTTCGACCCTCGGCATTGCTTGCACATGATATTTACTGCGTATTTGCTGTGATTTTGCCTGATTACTGGCCTGGAATTTTAAGTTGCCAACTGAAATGACAAAGATTTAAAGTTATTAAATTTTTTGGAAGAAGTTGTTCTTTCCCGTTGATTATTTGTTATTTGATTAAATCACCCATGTTTGATTAATTGTTAATGAAGTGGCGAAGAGTTAAAGTGTTAAATGTGGAAGGGTTGATATTATTTATTCCCGATTTTTGATAAATTGCATATGATAATCATGCTTAGTGTCACACTTGAATATACTAAATTGACCTCTAGCAAGTGTCTAATTCGACCTCTCGTCACTACCTCTCTGAGGTTAGCTGGGCGACTTAATGAGTACACGTTGTTTTCGTACTCATGCTACACTTCCTGTGCATTTTTATTGCACAAGTACCTTCATAGCGACGTAGCTGGTTTGGAGACTTAGGCGAGCTGCATCATCCGGAGGCGATCCGCAGCTGACGGAGTCTCCCTCGTATTGTATTACATTATTTTAATTTCCTTGTCCACTTGTATTTCTGACAAGCTTTGTAGAAATTGTAAATTCATAGAAATTGCTCAGGTACTTGTGACACCGGGTTCTGGGATGTGTATGAGATGTATTTTATTAAAAAAATGGAATATTAAACTGTTGTATTTACTTAACGGATTTTGTTTAGTTATTACGTAACAAGTTAAAGATAATGATTTAAAAAATGTTAAAACATGAATCTATTTCAACTAATTAAAGATTGGTTGCCTGACAGTGGTGTCCAGTGTCACGACCCAAAAGTCCAACACAGGTCGTGATGAACACCGGAGTCAGGCAAGCCAACAGTTGTTTACTAGTGAGATTATTATTATTTGACATACCAAACCTACAATTACCCAAATTTTAAACTCAGATCGTGTAAATAAAAGCGGATACATTAACCAACTTAAGTAAATACAACCACGATCATCATGAACCAATATATAAAGTCCCAAAAATATAGAGTCTACCATGTGTGTGCCAGGAACTAGTGTCACAAGTTAACAGGCGAACTAGTAGAATATACAAAAGATTATACAAACTGTATTGTTGTCTGAAAGAAGTAGACATAAATAAACAAAAGATAACTCCATAGTACTGTTGAGAATCGCCAAGGGAGGCAGCTCACCGTGGAGTCAGGTCCAGAATATACGTAAATCTCCGGTCGGATAACCAGATGTACCAGCCTCAGAACCTGTACAATTAAGTACAGAAGTGCAGCATGAGTACATAAATATATATATATGTACCTAGTGAGTATCTCGCCTAAACTCGAAGAGGTAGTGACGAGAGGTCGACCTGACACTCACTAAGGTCCAACAATAGAATTTAACATGATATAATAGAAACGGTAGGCATGTAAAAGAAGTGAAGCAACAAATATATATGTAAGGTACTGAAATCCAAGGAAGGTACTGGGAATGAATAAAACAATTACCACTTCATTTCCCCCCAATATTTGTCAAATCAACATGTAACGTAAATTCATTAAGCATATAGTTCATATCAAGTAAAACACAAGGCATGATGTTGACCTAACTACCCGGACATAATAGTAATAGTCGCTACGTACGGACTCTCGTCACTTTGTACGTACGTAGCCCCCACAATTTATCACGTATAGCATTTAAATCTCCTAGGGGGACAATTCCCCCTTACAAGGTTAGAAAGGAGACTCACCTTGCGTCGAATTTACTCCCCGGACCGAGAACGCGCCCGAAACTCCGAACTCTACACTCGAGGACTCGAAACTAGCCAAATGTTGTACAAATACATTAATTTATATTCAAAGCATGAAATTCTCCTATTACTTATCCAAATTCACCATTCTTGAAGAAAATCTAAAATCCAACCCCGGGCCCGCATGCTCGGATTCCAATAATTCTCGAAGGAAACACTCACCCAAAGCCTAGGGATCATTAATACACGATTTTTACTTGATTTCATAGCAAATTCACGGGTAAATTCTCAAATTATCGAAAGCCCTAGATTACTACCCAATTCTTGATTTTTCGCTAATTTAGGTAGTTAATTTAGCTTGTAATCCATGCATGAAGCTAATATTAGAGTAGAATTTACTTACCTTCAATAACCAGGACGTTTCCTCCTCTAAAATTGTGGAAATCTCCCCAAGGAAGAAGAAGAAGATGAGGAAAATGAATTAAAACCCGTGTATAAAAACACACTGTCTTAACAGTGTTTCTGCACCTGCGGCTCGAGGACCGCACCTGCGGTCTCGCACCTGCGGTCTCGCACCTGCGGAAATGGACTAGGAAGCCTGGCCCGCACCTGCGGAATTTTGTCTGCACCTGCGAGAATTGGCCTGACCACTGGGGGTCGCACCTGCGAGGCTGGGAATGCAGGAGCGGTCCCGCACCTGCGACTGGTCAACCGCACCTGCGGTCACACCAGAACAGGTCCACCAGCAGCTATTTAAGCTGGTTTTTGGCCTCGTGTGGTGTCCGGGAGGCACCTGGGCCCACCCGATCCCCCGTCCAAATATACCAACAAGTCCCAAATCATAATACATACTCGCTCGAGCCTTTGGAACACCCAAAACAACGTTAAAACTCAAAATCACACCTCAAAACCGCAAGAACCAAACTTAGGAACTTTAAGTTTTCTAGACTTCGCTAACAACGCTCCGAACCGACCTATACTACTCGGAATGACACCAAATTTTGTAGGCAAGTCATAAATGATATAACAGAACTATTCTCGGTCTTGGAATACCATTCGAACCTCGATAACACAAAAACACGTCCCAAACCATAATAGGAACTTAAGGAACATCTTATTTCAATATTGGGCGCCGAAACGCTCCCGAGTCATCAGAAAACCATTCCGAACTTACGCCTAGGTCCGAAATAATCATACAAAGTTACCGGGACCGATGAAACTCTATTCCGAGGTCGTTTACCCAAAATATTGACCGAAGTCAAACTTGGCCTTATAGGCCAACCTTAAGGAACCAAATGTTCCTATAGCACTCTAAACACCTCCGAATCTCGGACCACCAGTCCCCGCAAGTCATAAATCATAATAAGCTGCTATGGGATGTTTCATTTAGGGGAACGGGATCCGGTAATGCAAAACAACTGGTCGGGTCGTTATATTCTCCACCTCTTAAACAAACGTTCGTCCTCGAACGGGTCTAGAA
This sequence comes from Nicotiana knightiana, assembly GCA_005239525.1. Taxonomy (NCBI): domain Eukaryota; kingdom Viridiplantae; phylum Streptophyta; class Magnoliopsida; order Solanales; family Solanaceae; genus Nicotiana; species Nicotiana knightiana. Next base: position 63,920 of record ML396539.1, on the reverse strand, counting down.
TCATACCTGAATTGCTGAATATGTGTGGATATCTGCCCCGCATGTCCTCCTCGGACTCCTAGGTCGCCTCCTCAACTGGATGGCCCTTCCACTGGACCCTTACGGAAGAAACTCTCTTGGACCTCAACTGGCGGTCCTGTCTATCAATAATAGCAACTGGCTCCTCCTCGTAGCCCAACCTCTCATCCAACTGAATAGTGTTGAAATAAACCACGTGAGAGATGTCAGCGTGGTACCTCCGGAGCATGGATACATGAAAAACTGGATGAACTCCTGATAAAATGGGAGGCAAGGCCAACTCATAAGCAACCTCCCCAACTCGCCTCAACACCTCGAAGGGACCTATAAACCTCGGACTCAGCTTGCCCTTCTTCCCAAACCTCATAATACCCTTCATAGGCGAGACTTTCAACAGGACCCTATCTCCCTCCATAAATAATACATCACGCGCCCTCTGATCCGCGTAACTCTTCTGTCTGGACTGTGCTGTGCGGTGCCTCTCCTGAATCAACTTCACTCTCTCCAAATCATCCCTCAGCAGGTCGGTTCCATATAATTTAGCCTCGCCAGGCTCAAACCACCCGATAGGAGAACGACATCGCCGACCATACAAGGCCTCAAATGGTGCCATCTCAATGCTGGACTGATAACTATTATTGTAAGCAAACTTGGCCAAGGGCAAGAACTGGTCCCACTAACCTCCGAAGTCAATCACACATGCCTTGAGCATGTCCTCCAATATCTGAACTGTACGCTCTGACTGACCATCAGTCTGCGGGTGAAATGGCGTGCTGAGATCTATCTGGGTACCCATATCACTATGCAATGCTCTCTAGAAGTGCGAGGTGAACTGAGGACCCCGATCTGATATAATGGACACTGACACACCATGCAACCAGACTATCTTCCGATTGTAGATCTGAGCCAACCTCTCAGAAGTATAAGTAGTAGCCACCGGAATGAAATGCGCCACTTTGGTCAATCTATCCACAATGACCCAAACAGCATCGACCTTCCGCAAGGTCCGAGGCAACCCAACCACGAAGTCCATAGTGATGCGCTCCCATTTCCACTCAGGAATGGGCATCTGCTGAAGTAGGCCTCCTGGCCTCTGGTGCTCATACTTCACCTGTTGGCAATTAAGACACCTAGTCCCATACTCCACAATGTCCTTCTTCATCCGCCTCCACCAGTAATGCTGCTTCAAGTCACGATACATCTTCGTAGCACCAGGATGAACAAAATACTGAGAACTGTGCGCCTCCTCTAGAATCCTCTCCCTCAGGACATCAACATTAGGAACACATAAGTGGCCCTGAAGTCTCAGAACACCATCCCCGCCAATAGTATCCTACTTGGCCCTACCCTGAACCACTGTCTCCCCAAGCTCTGCTAAGCATGGGTCATAGAACTGCCAGGCTTTAATCTCCCCCAATAAGGAAGACTGAGCAACCACATGTGCTAAAACTCGATGAGGCTCTGAAAGGTCTAATCTCACCAGGCGATTGGCCAAGGACTGAATGTCCAAGGCTAGAGGTCTCTCCTCTGCTGCAATATAAGCCAAGCTACCCATACTCTCCGCCTTCCTGCTCAAAGCATCTGCTACCACATTTGCCTTGCCCGGGTGATAAAGAATGGTGATATCATAATATTTCAACAACTCAAGCCATCTGCACTGCCTCAAATTAAGATCCTTTTGCTTGAACAAGTGCTGCAAGCTACGGTGGTCTGTATAAACCTCACAGGACACTCCATACAAGTAGTGCCTCCAAATCTTAATAGCATGAACAATCGCCGCCAACTCCAAGTCATGCACAGGGTAATTCTTCTCATGAACCTTTATTTGGAGCGAAGCATAAGCAATAACTCTCCCCTCCTGCATCAATACACACCCCAAGCCAACGCGCGAAGCGTCACAATATACTGTATACATCCCAGAACCGGAAGGCAATACTAGAACTGGTGCTGAGGTCAATGCTGTCTTGAGCTTCTGAAAGCTCGCCTCACACTCGTCAGACCATCGAAGCAGGGCATTCTTCTGAGTCAATCTAGTCAATGGAGCTGCAATAGAAGAGAACCCCTCCACAAAACGGCGATAATAGCCTGCTAGACCCAAAAAGCTCCTGATCTCTGTAGCTGAAGTAGGACGCGACAACTCTAAACTGCCTCAATCTTCTGAGGATAAACCTTGATACCCTCTCCGGATACCACATGTCCCAAGAATGCCACGGAATCCAACCAAAATTCACACTTGGAGAACTTTGCATATAGCTTCTGTTCCCACAAAGTCTGGAGCACAACTCTCAGATGCTGCTCGTGCTCCCCCAGGATATGTGAGTAAATCAAACTGTCATCAATGACAAAGGAATCAATATACGGCCTGAACACCCTATTCATCAAGTCCATGAATGCCACTGGAGCATTAGTCAAACCAAAGGACATCGCCAGGAACTCACAATGGACATATCTCGTACGAAAAGCAGTCTTCGGAACATCTGAAGCTCGAATCCTCAACTGATGATACCCCGATCTCAAATCAATCTTAGAAAACACGCGAGTACCCTGCAACTAGTCAAACAAATCATCGATGCGTGGCAAAGGATACTTGTTCTTAATGGTACCCTTGTTCAACTGGCGGTAATCAATACACATCCGCATAGACCCATCCTTCTTCTTCACAAATAGAACTGGAGCACCCCACGGTGATACACTCGGTTTGATGAACCCCTTAGATAACAAATCCTCAAGCTTATCCTTCAACTCCTTCAACTCTTTCGGAGCCATACGGTACGGAGGAATAGATATAGGCTGGGTGTCTTGCGCTAAATCAATGCATAAATCAATATCACGATCCGGAGGCATGCCCGGAAGATCCGAAGGAAATACATCAGCAAACTCTNNNNTCTCCCCTCCTGCATCAATACACACCCCAAGCCAACGCGCGAAGCGTCGCAATATACTGTATACATCCCAGAACCGGAAGGCAATACTAGAACTGGTGCTGAGGTCAATGCTGTCTTGAGCTTCTGAAAGCTCGCCTCACACTCGTCAGACCATCGAAGCAGGGCATTCTTCTGAGTCAATCTAGTCAATGGAGCTGCAATAGAAGAGAACCCCTCCACAAAACGGCGATAATAGCCTGCTAGACCCAAAAAGCTCCTGATCTCTGTAGCTGAAGTAGGACGCGACAACTCTAAACTGCCTCAATCTTCTGAGGATAAACCTTGATACCCTCTCCGGATACCACATGTCCCAAGAATGCCACGGAATCCAACCAAAATTCACACTTGGAGAACTTTGCATATAGCTTCTGTTCCCACAAAGTCTGGAGCACAACTCTCAGATGCTGCTCGTGCTCCCCCAGGATATGTGAGTAAATCAAACTGTCATCAATGACAAAGGAATCAATATACGGCCTGAACACCCTATTCATCAAGTCCATGAATGCCACTGGAGCATTAGTCAAACCAAAGGACATCGCCAGGAACTCACAATGGACATATCTCGTACGAAAAGCAGTCTTCGGAACATCTGAAGCTCGAATCCTCAACTGATGATACCCCGATCTCAAATCAATCTTAGAAAACACGCGAGTACCCTGCAACTAGTCAAACAAATCATCGATGCGTGGCAAAGGATACTTGTTCTTAATGGTACCCTTGTTCAACTGGCGGTAATCAATACACATCCGCATAGACCCATCCTTCTTCTTCACAAATAGAACTGGAGCACCCCACGGTGATACACTCGGTTTGATGAACCCCTTAGATAACAAATCCTCAAGCTTATCCTTCAACTCCTTCAACTCTTTCGGAGCCATACGGTACGGAGGAATAGATATAGGCTGGGTGTCT
>ML396539.1:13102-54805 GCA_005239525.1 Nicotiana knightiana | reverse complement strand
TAATTCTCGAAGGGAACACTCACCCAAAGCCTAGGGATCATTAATATACGATTTTTACTTGATTTCATAGCAAATTCACGGGTAAATTCTCAAATTATCGAAAGCCCTAGGTTACTACACAGTTCTTGATTTTTCACTAATTTTGGTAGTTAATTTAGCTTGTAATCCATGCATGAAGCTAATATTAGAGTAGAATTTACTTACCTTCAATAACCAGGACGTTTGCTCCTCTAAAATGGTGGAAATCGCCCCAAGGAAGAAGAAGAAGATGAGGAAAATGAATTAAAACCCGTGTATAAAAACACACTGTCTTAATAGTGTTTCCGCACCTACGGCTCGAGGACTGCTCCTGCAGTCTCGCACCTGCGAGCAAAGGCTCGCACCTGCAGAAATGGACTAGGAAGCCTGGCCCTCACTTGCGGCTCCGCTGGTGCAGAATTTTGTCCGCACCTGCGAGAATTGGCCTGACCACTTGGGGTCGAACCTGCGAGGCTGGGACTGCAGGAGTGGTCCCGCACCTGCGAATGGTCAACCTCACCTGCGGTCACACCAGAACAGGTGCACCAACAGCTATTTCAGCTGGTTTTTGGCCTCGTGTGGTATCCAGGAGGGACCTGGGCCCACCCGAGCTCCCGTCCAAATATACCAACAAATCCCAAATCATAATACGGACTCGCTCGATCCTTCGGAACACCAAAAAAAGTGCTAAAACTCAAAATCACATCTCAAAACCCCGAGAACCAATCTTAGGAACTTTAAGTTTTCTAGACTTCGCTAACAACGCGCCGAACTGACCTATACTACTCGGAATGACACAAAATTTTGCAGGCAAGTCATAAATTATATAACGGAACTATTCTCGGTCTCGAAATTCATCTCGGACCTCGATAACACAAAAACACATCCCAAACCACAATAGGAACTTAAGGAACATCTTATTTTAATATTGTGCGCCGAAACACTCCCGGGTCATCAGAAACCCATTCCGAACATACGCTCAGGTCCAAAATCATCATACGAAGTTACCGGGATTGACAAAACTCGATTCCGAGGTCGTTTACCCAAAATGTTGACCGAAGTCAAACTTGGCCTTAAAGGCCAACCTTAAGGAACCAAATGTTCCTATAACACTCATAAATCATAATAAATCGCTATGAGAAGTTTCATTTAGGGAACGGGTTCCGATAACGCAAAATGATCGGTCGGGTCGTTACATCTGGTGCCATCACGACCTTATGAATTTTGGGTCGTGACAGCAACAAGTGCCACTTCTCCGCTGATTTGCTTCTAACCAAGTATTTTCTCTAACCACTAGTCGTTGTAGTTTTTCATAGCAATATCTAAGAGAAGTAGTTCATTTGTTATTTTTTGGCTATTAACATTAATAATTTTCTTGAAAATCGTCTTGGGATCATTCAATAATGATTTACTTGAAAATGGTCTTGGATCATTCTTTGGAGATGTTTTCTGTAGCATTGGAGGCAGTATAAATATGTGAATGGATCTAAAGATGTCACAAAAGACAAATTTTAAATGGTTACACAACCAAAGTAGGGAACCAGTTTGCAGATCCTTTGTTTTCTAGCAAGCAAGTTAACATCAAGCACTTTTTATATTGCTTAGGAGGAAGAACCTAATGTTTTCTAGTGTAGACATATCACATCTGTTCTGTTTTGGATTATTCATGCATTATTTACTACTGCAATTCTAGTTAATTTAATGTTCTCTGATTATTGCTTTATTCATGTATTATTTAGTACTACAATATATTTTTTAGTACTACAATTCTAATTAATTTGATGTTCTCTGATCATTTAGTATTCTCTTATTATTGCTTTTCCTTTTTTACATCTTTTTTTTTACCAACATAATTTTTAAGTATAACTATCATCTCTTTTGCACCTTTTAAAAATTGGACTAGGAAGTGAAGATACAAAAGCGTGAAAGAAGACAAAATCAGGTTTTAGGCCTTGAGGTAACTTCATTTCCTATTCTCTAAGTTGGTTTCAGTTTTTAAATGTAAGTTAAGTTGTTAAATTGCTAGAACAACTTCGCGACTTCATATTGCTTTTACCTTGATAAAAAAACCTTTATTGTGAATATTATATCTATCAAAAAGATTATATCAAAAGAACATAGAGATTTATGATAAAGGAAAAGAAAGATATAATGGACTGAAAAAATATGGTAGAAGAAAATTGGATTGAAAGAAATATGTGTCATTTGTATATAGGATATGCAAAGGAGAAAACTTGAAAGTTGAAAAGCTCTACAACATAATCAAATGACTACTAAGCTTAAGAAAGGGAGCAAGACATGTCACTTAGATATATTCAAGTTTAAATTTATTTACTGATGATAACCAATGTGTTAGAATCTTGGTTTAACTTTTTAAACTGATTTCAAGAACTTAATGGGAGCAGTCTATGAAAAAAGAACTTTTCATTCAGAGTAGTTTGATCTAGAATCGTAGCTTTTTCTTGACAAAAAAAAAGACGAATAAATGTGATTTTTTTAAGGTCTACTATTCAAAATTAATTGTAAACTAAGTGAGTTCTTCAAGGTATACTATTCAAGATCAATTATAAACTAACTTGAAAAAAATAAATTATTCTAAGTCTATTCATTTGTTTGTGTGTATGTTATTTGTGTATGTAAGGTCCCGAAACATTTCGCTCAGTAATTTAAGATTTCGTGGTGCCAGGTAGGCTAATTATAATAGTGTATGTGCTATTAATATGATAGATATAAATTGGACATGGTAATAAGTGTATAAGTCATATTATAAGTGATTTAGGGTCTAAGGAGAGGCCTAAGTCTAAGCCAAGTTGAAAAATTACATAATCGGCTAAAATTTCAAATGAGTTTGCACAAGTCCAAACTATGGACGAGCATATCTACATAAATATAAAGTTTTATGTGGAGAAAAACCTATCAAATTAAATATCTTTGAGTCTAGTTTCCAAGCTTCAAACCGTTCGTCATTTGGACACTCCTACAAAAAGCTATGATCAAATTACCAAAGGCTGGCATAATGCAATTCTGCGGCCATTTTGCGACCGCAGAAGTGGTTATGCGACCGCAAAATGGCCGCAAACCTGTCCAGTGAAGCCCAGTTCTGGGCACCAATTTTACGATCCATCCTGTGACCCACATACTCGTTTTGCGGTCCATCCTGCGACCGCAGACCCGATTTCGGATCCTTCATTTTTCTATTTCATAACCCCACCCCATTTTGATAAATAGGCTTTGGGGCTTTATTTGGGGCTATTATCTAGTGAATGGAGAGAGAGGTGAACTCATCTTAGAGAGGGAATGAGGAAACTTAACATTCTAATCATCCAATCTTGCACAAGTTCTCAAGAATCAAGGAAGCTAATCACTAGCTCACTATCTTTCCGGGTAAGTCCTACTTCTAAGATTTCATATAAGAGTTTATGAGTTCAAATATATATTGTGGGGTGGGAAAGAGGCCATGCATGTGACACAAAGTTGTAGTATGTGGAGTAATGAACCATTTTTGGGGTAGTTTCTTGTTGAAATTGGTTGAGGGATGAAAGGATCTCCATTGTAGAGCCTTATAGTATATTTCGCATGTTAGGTGTTTGACAAAATTCCTAGGAGAGTTACACCATAGAAATCTTTCTAATTATTAACCGATTTATTTCTATCTTCCTATAGATTGTTATTTCTAGAAGTGTTGGTGCGTGGTAGTAACTTAAGGAATGCTCGAACGAGGTATGTTGGCTAAACTTTCTCTCTTAGAATCGAATTCCATAAATGTTTCCATAAGTTCAAGTATGGTTGGCTCAAAATTCCTAATTCCTATATTCCGGGTAAATACTTATAAACTTGACTATTTCGAAATGAAATAAAATGTTATGCATATTAAAATGTAATGGCTTTGAGTCGTGTTTCAATAAAGGCTAGTATGTCAAATTGTGTGAGAAAACTTGACATGCTTAAGACTCATACTTGCTCATATGTTTACTTAAAGTCTTGATTAAAAATGTATTGTTGGTAAAATATAAAGACGTTTGGAAGTGAAATAAGTGAATTAAGGATATTAAGTGTGGACAATGTGCCAAGAAAGAAAGTTATATTGCTGACCAACGGTGCCGATGAAATGAAATGAAATGATTGATGTGAGAAAGGTTATAAAATGAGCCTTGATTCAAGTGTTTATAAATGACTTCGAAAGTGGATTTGCCCAAAAACTTATGTACCCAAGTCATGCCCAAATGTGGCTGTGTTAACTAATGATAGGTCTTGTAAGTCTTCCCAACGTGTTTTGAGCTCGTACATATTCATGAGTTGAAATTGTATGTTTCCCTCTTTGGGGAAAAGTATTTCAACAATTAAACGGTATGTTACTTGTCTATGATTTTAACTTGTGCTACAATTGCCAATCATTTTGCTCCATTTATTGGAAAGAATCTATTGTGTTTAAAGTCTTCATTTCTAATGAACTTAAAGTTGTGATTTCTGGAATATTCTATATGTTGATAATTATGATGATGATCCATGAAAGGAAAGAAATAAAAGTGTGGAATGCGCAATACGGCCAAGTGCCAAGAACGCCTTAGTAAATGAGGCCACTCGTGCCAATATATCGAAAGATGGGAAAGAAATACGAAGTGAGATAATTGATTGAAAGGATCATGTATCAAATGAGATGGTCTAGCCGATTGGGCCATGATCGGACGCCATGCTGTACACATAATGGTGATTGTGCTGGAAATTAAAAGTGAAATTGTGATTAGGGTAATGTCTCGGGCGAGACGGTCTAGCCGATTGGGCCGTGATCGGACGCCATGGCACACACGTGGTGGTATTTGTGTGAGAAATTATGATTGAAATTGTGATTGTGGTTGATGTCTTTAAATAAGACGACCTAGCCGATCGAGTCGTGATCGGACTCCGTACTAAATTTACGGTGGTATTGTGGAGTAGGTTATGATGTGCATATTGTGAACAATGGTATTGTGAACAGTAGTATTGTGAATTGTGGTGAATCTGTATTAAAGATCTTCTATCCAATAATAATATTGTCTTCATATTCCGAGTATTATTTTCATTATATGAATTTTCATATATTGAAAAATTGATATGTTTAACTTGGCCTTTGGATATCTTTGATTATTACTTGTTGCTTACATGGTTGTCTTTTCTTATATTGGCATTCTATTTTGAAATAAGACTTTTAGCCATACATACTAGTGCTATTCGACGTCACTAACGTCCCTTTACCGGGGCGGTGTATCTTTAATTGATACAGGTGGTCCCACAGCAGGCAACATCAATCAGTGATAGCGTTATACTCTTTTAAGCTGACTTAGTAATCCCCACTTATTTCAGGGTTCTGTATCATTTGTTTATCATGTACTTTATATTTTGAGGTATAGCCGGTGCCGGTATTTTCATATTACTCTTCAATTGTATTTAGAGGCTCCGTAGATAGGTTGTGGGTGGTGTTGATATAGGGAATTGAATTGAATTAGAGATATTGGTATTTGGCAAACAATATTTTTCATCATATATATAAAATTGCAATATTTTGGAAATTATGGTTGAAGCTGCTAATGGAAATGAAATAGGTGTTGTTAATGAAATATTGTGAGAGTGTGATTAATAGAGTACATCTCCTCTTTATTCAAAGATGAATTTGGGTAGAATGAAATCTAACAAACTTGCTCAGTCAGGTTTACTCGGTTGAGCATTGGTTGCGCTCCTCGGTTTTGGGGCGTGACAAACTTGGTATCAGAGCCTAAGGTTTTAAAGTGTCCTAGGATGTCTTGGATCCATGTCTAGTAGATTCCTTCTTATCGGTGTATTGTCAACCACACTTATAATTAGGAGGCTACTAGGACATTTAGGAATCTCACCCTTCTTTGATACTCCAGATCGTGCGATAGAGCTCAAGATAGGAAGCTAATTTCCTCGTCATGTCTCATTTTCTAGATCAGTAATCCACAAGTTCGAAGCAGTAAGGAGGGAATGACCTCACCATTGAATCTGAGGGATATTGCCTAAGAGTTTGTTGGCAGAATGTATCGAGTCATGGAGGGATTGGTAGAACTTTTTGCTAAGGGAAGTACCCTTGTTCCTATTAATGTCACTGCACTACCAGTTCATGTGGTATATCAGTATGGTACCAATGGATGTTACAGTTGTGGAGTCGAGGTGCCTCAGTTAAGGTATTGCCCCGTCAATATAAGTTACCAAGTAAGTGACCCCTTAGTACATCATTATGAACACCGCATACTTTTCCTTATTATATATGTACACCTGTATTGGGAGCCTGCATAGATATGGTCTTAACAAGAATCTGAATCACAAAACATTGCATGTATCCACTTTCGGAACGAGACACATTATTCATGAAGCCCCTCTATCACAAATTCTCTTACTTACAACCTCTTGCGGGATTGAGTTGTATAATGACTTCTTTGAATTGAATCACAAACCTAGGTTAATACTTCCTAGTTGCTTCCCAAAATTCTCAACAAAGTACTATACGTGATGAATTTCTTACAAAAACTTTTGATTCGAAAGAATAACATCTGCTCACTTGTTCCTAGGCATGTTCCATCGTAAAGATTACCAATGTAGTGTCAAGTTCAATGTAAAGCAGCCCAGTGTTGCGATCCTTCTTGAGTCACTCTTTTTCTCTCCGGTGTATGTGAATCATATGGGTTGAACATTCACTTTACTCCTTTGTGAGTATTATCATGAAATCCTTTGCATTGTCTAGTAATTTATGAACATATCTCAACACCTATCATGTGTGTACATGTCAATTGAAAGGGATCACTTGTCCGCATAAAGTTTCTGAGAAATTTGAGATTTATCACAAATTCGTCACAGGAAGATCTCGTTGTTCGCCCATCTCAGTATGGCTTTCATGTCCACCTAAATTGTCTCACTGTAAGTAGCTCACTTTTGTTCATAGTATTGTAGTTCTCATGAAGTGGCCTGGTATTACAACTTTAGAGTTATATGGCAGAAACATAACTAGCACATAGCAAAATGTTCATTCCCTTTAACCAATGCATGATTCCGTCTCAATAATAAGATTTCCCTGCTACATGGTTTCACTCGTGTATGGTGGAGGTTAAGTAGCCTTACTGTGACCTTTCCTTCACCACTTCAGGTGAACGTATCAGGTTTTGCACATATTATGAGCATATTGATTTGAAAGGAAAGTCTATCGTATCTGTAGTCCTCTCATATAGGATTAACTGTCGGGAAATGGTTAAGCTGCCAAAATTGTAATAACCTCACAAGTGTTCAACCTACTTTTCAACCCAGTAGGCTTGGGGCGTAGTTTCCTTAGGTCAAATATTGTCAAGGGTGTAACCTATCTTCATGTATTTTTTTGAAATCTCTCTCACATACATGTTGCAAGAATCTTCCCATTTTGAGCCAAACTGATTTTCCCTACACTAAGGGAGGCAACCGGTGTAGCATACTTGTTATTTCTCCTTAGAGCTTACTATTGTCGGGCAAGACATATATGGAATGGAAAAATTATTACTATCCCTTGCATAACTTGCTGCCTTCCAAGAATAACTAATGCTAATGTCTTTATCCTCCCGATCATGCCTCCCATGTATCCTATGTCTAGAAAGGACCACTTCTTTTAGATCTCAGGATCACGTACATGGTTTCCACATTATCAATGCGTGCTAATTACCTCTATGCCTCATTTGTCAAATAATTGATGCCCTTCACAATGATTAACCATGTCAGCATTATTAGTAGTAATCTTCGTGTCTCTTAGCATATAACCCCATGAAATACTTTGCTCAACACATTAATGGATTCTTGAATAATTCCAGCCCAATCTTGAACTCCGTTGTTCCTCATTGTATTAAATCAATGGGGGTTGAAGGTTCAAACATATCAAAGAAGAAACATCACCCTGTGATCACATATATTCGATAGGTAATTTTATGGTCAATTTATGATAGCACATCTTAGAGTAATTGTTGGAGGTCGCCAAAGCTTTAGTTTGGGTGTTCGACATAAATATTTAGAGTTAAAGAAAGTGAAAGGGTTATTCTCAATATTTTCTCCCTGAAGATGTTATGTAAATTGATAGTGAAGGTGAAATAAGTGTACTTCACATTAGGCCTCACTATGAGTATGATGTTTTCCCATCTTTGTCCTCCATGTATTCTGTGTTTTCATATGTCTATGTCTAAGAAGGTAGTTGGAAATCCTTTGTGAATCATTCCGGTGGAAATTATTGAAGGTGAAGTTAATTGATAGTTAGCTTATGTGAGGTATCTAGTTGTCATCCTTGTTAGATAAGTTTGGGAGTTGAGATTGTTTTCGTGAATGAGTTATGGAAAAGTCTGTAAGTCGAGGAGTCCACCTTGAAGGCCGAAAGTGTCGTGGAAAGAAAATATTTTCGCTTGATTGTATAACAATTGGTTTTGATTTGAAGGGTACCTTCTAGGTGTTATGATTTAAAAATATGCAGTTCATGAATATATATTATTATGATAATATAGTGCTTGTAATGCTGAGATTAGTGTTATTGATATACACATTGTGGTGCTTCGTCGAGTTGTGGATGTGTTTTTAGGATGGTTTTTGGTGATTCTCTAGCAGGTGGATAGCTCCAATTACAAAGGAGACTCTGCCGAAATTTCTCAAAATTTTGAGAGTGAGTCAAAAGTTGGAGATTTTAGGTATGTGATAAAAGAAATAAGTTATGTTAAGTGTTTTTGGGGCGGAATCTACTTCTCATTCGAGGATGAATGATCCTAAGCATGGGAGAATGTAAGGCCCCGAAAAATTTCGCTAAGTAATTTAAGATTTCGTGGTGCCAGGTAGGCTAATTATAATATTTTATGTGCTATTACTATGATGGATATCAATTGGATATTGTAATAAGTGTATAAGTCATATTATAAGTTATTTGGGGTCTAAAGAGAGGCCTAAGTCTAAGCCAAGTTGGAAAATTACATAATCGGCTAAAATTCTAAATAAGTTCGCACAAGTCCAAACTTTGGACGAGAATATCTACATATATTTAAAGTTCTATTGTCAAAAAACCTATCAAATGAAATATATTTGAGTCTAGTTTCCAATGCTTCAAACCGTTCGTCATTTGGACACTCCTACAAAAAGTTATTATCAAATTACCAAAGGCTGGCATAATGCAATTTTGCGGCCATTTTGCGACCGCAGAAGTGGTTATGCGACCGCAAAATGGTCGCAGACCTGTCCAGTGAAGCCCAGTTCTGGGCACTAATTTTGCAATCCATTCTGTGACCCACATACTCGTTTTGTGGTCCATCCTGCGACCGCATACACGATTTTGGATCCTTCATTTTCCTATTTTCATAACCCCACCTCATATTGATAAATAGGCTTTGGGGATTTATTTGGGGCTATTTTCTAGTGAATCTAGAGAGAGGTGAGATCATTTTAGAGAGGGAATGAGGAAACCTAACATCGTAATCATCCAATCTTGCACAAGCTCTCAAGAATCAAGGAAGCTAATCACTAGCTCACTATCTTTCCGGGTAAGTCCTACTTCTAAGATTTCATATAAGAGGTTATGAGTTCAAATATATATTGTGGGGTTGGAAAGGGGCCATGCATGTGACACGAAGTTGTAGTATGTGGAGTAATGAACCATTTTTGGGGTAGTTTCTTGTTGAAATTGGTTGATGGATGAAAGGATCTCCATTGTAGAGCCTTGTAGTATATTTCGCATGTTAGGTGTTTGACAAAATTCCTAGGAGAGTTACACCATAGAAATCTTTCTAACTATTAACCGATTTTCTCTATCTTCCTATAAATTGTTATTGCTAGAAGTGTTGGTGTGTGGTAGTAACTTAAGGAATTCTCGAACGAGGTATGTTGGCTAAACTTTCTCTCTTAGAATTGAATTCCATAAATGTTTCAATAAGTTCAGGTATAGTTGGCTCAAAATTCTTAATGTCTATATTCCGGGTTATTACTTATAAACTTGACTATTTTGAAATGAAATAAAATGTTATGTATATTAAAATGTTATGACTTTGAGTCGTGTTTCAAATAAAGGCTAGTATGTCAAATTGTGTGAGAAAACTCGACATGCTTAAGACTCATACTTGCTCATATGTGTGCCTAAAGTCTTGATTGAAAATGTATTGTTGGTAAAATATAAAGACATTTTGAAGTGAAATAAGTGAATTGAGTATATGAAATGTGGACAACATGCCAAGAAAGAAAGTTATATTGGTGACTAACGGTGCCGATGAAATGAAATGATTGATGTGAGAAAGGTTATGAAGTGAGCCTTGATTCAAGTGTTTATAAATGACTTCGAAAGTGGATTTGCCTAAAAATTTATGTACCCAAGTCATGCTCAAATGTGGTTGTGTTAACTAATGATAGGTCTTGTAAGTCTTCTTAACGTGTTTTGAGATCTTACATATTCATGATTTGAAATTGTGTGTTGCCCTCTTTGGGGGAAAGTATTTCGAAGAACTAAACGGTGTGTTACTTGTCTATGATTTTAACTTGTGCTACGATTGCCAATCATTTTTCTCCATTTATTGGAAAGAAATCTATTAAGTTTAAAGTCTTTATTTCTAATTAACTTAAAGTTGTGATTTCCGAAATATTCTATATGTTGATAATTATGATGATGATCCATGAAAGGAAAGAAATAAAAGTGTGGAATGCGCAATACGGCCAAGTGCCAAGAACGACTTAGTAAATGAGGCCACTCGTGCTAATGTATCAAAATATGGGAAAGAAATGTGAAGTGAGATGATTGATTGAAAGGATGATGTCTCAAATTAGATGGCCTAGCCGATCGGGCCGTGATCGAATGCCATGTCATACTCATGGCGGTGATTGTGCTGGAAATTGAAAATGAAATTGTGATTGTGGTAATGTCTCGGGCGAGACGACCTTGACGATCGGGCCGTGATCAGACGCTATACCGCACACATGGTGGTATTTGTGCGAGAAATTATTATTGAAATTGTGATTGTGGTTGATGTCTTTAAATAAGACGACCTAGTCGATCGGGTCGTGATCGGACTCCATACTAAATTTACGGTGGTATTGTGGAGTAGGTTATGATGTGCATATTTTGAACAATGGTATTGTGAACAGTAGTATTTTGGATTGTGGTGAATCGGTATTATAGATCTTATATCCAATAATAATTTTGTCTTCATATTCCGAGTATCATTTTCACCATATGAATTTTCGTATATTAAAAAACTGATATGTTTTAACTTGACCTTTGGATATCATTGATTGTTACTTGTTGTTTACATGGTTGTCTTTTCTTATATTGACATTCTATTTTGAAAGAGGACTTTTAGCTATACATACTAGTGCTATTCGACGGCACTAACGTCCCTTTTGCCGGGGGCGCTGTATCTTTAATTGACACATGTGGTTCCACAACAGGAGACATCGATCACTGATAGCGGTATACTCTTTTCAGCTGACTTGGTGATCCCCACTTCATTTCGGGGTCCTGTATCATTTGTTTATCATGTACTTTGTATTTCGAGGTATAGCCAGAGCCTTGTTGCCGGCATTTCCATTTTACTCTTCAGTTGTATTTAGAGGCTCCATAGATAGGTTGCGGGTGGTGCTGATATTGGGAATTGAATTAGAGATATTGGTATTTGGCAAACAGTATTTTTCATCATATATATAAAATTGTAATATTTTAGAAATTATGGTTGAAGCTGCTAATGGAAATGAAATGGGAGTTGCTAATGAAATATTGTGAGAGTGTGATTAATTGAGTACATTTCCTCTTTATTCAAAGATGAATTTGGGTAGAATGAAATCTAACAGGCTTTCTCAGTCGGGTTTACTCGGTTGAGCGCCGGTCTCGCTCCTCGGTTTTGGGGCGTGACAGTGTACTAGATGGAACGTGAACGTCGTAGATGGATGAACGATAGGAATCATCCTAATCGTTGTGCATTAAATGAAGAATTTGTTGAAGGTGTTAAAGGATTTATTGCTCATGCAAAAACACTTCCTGAATTTCATAATGAAGGAACAATTAGGTGTCCTTGTGTGAAATGCAAGTGTACAAAGTTGTTGAAATCGGAAAATATTAAAGTTCATCTTTATAGCAGGGGGTTTAGGGAAAATTATTATATGTGGACTGTTCATGGAGAGAACTATTGTAGTGTTGGTGATGTTCATTTTCAAAATCTAGTTGGCAGTGAGAGTAGTACACAAATGGAGAACAATGTTGAAAATTCTCGATTACATGAAGTGGTGTCGGATGCTTTTGGTATTTACTTAGGGGTTCAATTCCAACAAAATGTTGTTGAACCTCCCAATGATGAGGCAAAGCTCTTCTACGAATCATTAGAGTCGTCTAGTCATCCACTATATGAAGGCTCAATGCACTCTGAGTTGTCTGTGGCTGTTAGATTACTAACTATTAAATTAGATTGGAATATTTCTCAAGCTGGCATGAATGCTATAATTGGGCTTATGAGCAAAATTAATCTGAGCATTAACTTATCCAATGATTATTATAATGCAAAGAAATTGGTTTCCAAGTTAGAACTTTCCTCAACAAAAATTGATTGTTGTGAAAATGGTTAGAACTGTACACATTGATTTGTTTCCTCAACAATAGCCGGAGCCTTGTTGCAGTTTCCTCAATAAGTTAGAACTGTACACATGGAATTGTGCGGCCGCAGAATCTCTGAAAGGGCATTTTGTCCGAAATTTCCAACCTGTATAAATAGAAAAGTATCACTTTTTAGGTTACTTTTGACATCAGCTGCTACATTAGACATTTTCTTTTACTCTTTTTATTAGTTTTTGGTATTTTGAACTATTTGAACATATATTTTGTCATTTTAATTAGAAATATGAGTTTAATTATCATTTCTTCTTCTATTTCTTCCATTTCTAGCACGAGTAGCAAGATTTTCACTAGGGTTGTGATCTAACCCTAGTGTGTAAACTTAATGAGTGTTTGATTTATTGCTTGTTTATGGTTGAGTGTTTATTATTTAGCCTTGTTCTTGCTTTATTTTGTGGAATTAATAGTTACAAACATTAGTTCATGCCTACTTGACTTGGTCTCTACTTGAGAAAGAGAGACTTAGTCTAAGAAAACTTGGCTAACAAGAAATTCGGTCAATCGAGAGATTGATAAGCCAAATTAAAATGTTGAACCTAGAGATAGTAAAACCCGACTTGAGCTTTTTATCAACCGTTTTGTTCAATACCCATTTGGACTTGAGAAAGCCAAATTGTGAAAAATCACTATCTGAATGAGAGCTATTGAGTGGGTGACTGAGTGTTGATAGCTATAATACACCTCGACCAATAAAACAAGCTTTAAAATTTATAACCCATTAGGCAAATGCCTAGGTGAAGGTCATAGCCCTAGGCCTTTTAACCATTTGAATAACAATCTTCTAGTTTTATTCTTAAATTGTAGTCGTAGTTTAATTTAGACTTTAAAACAACCAATATTTGCCGAAGTGCAAACTTAGACATACAAACTCACACGCTAAGATATATACTACTAACTCCCATACATATAGCTCCCTGCAGAATTCGACCCTGACTCTTGCTGGGTATTATGACTACATCGACCATTTTCATAACCTCGAATAGAGGAGTGAAATTTGATGGGATCAATTTTTGGCGTCGTTGCCGAGGAGCTAAAAAGCGGTGTTAGATATATATTTAGGTGTGTTTTTGGGATATGTTATTTTCTTCCTTGTTACTAACATGTTGAGTATTGTAGGTGCAATCATGGCAAACGGTGAACTTGGAAATATAGTTGGGGGGATGTGGACGTTGATGATGATAAAATGGATGAGGTCCCTCTTGAAACTCAAGCCAATAGACGAGGGTGACCGCCTCAAGACAATGTACCCACTCCACCCCCACCTTCACCACGAGCGGATCCACACCGGGTGTTGCCGAATGAAGGTTATGTAAGTGCAATAGTCCCTCCCCGTATTAGGGCAGAAAAATTTCAAATAACCAACGTGATGCTCACTTTGCTCGAGCAACGAGGGTTCTTCACTGGTGCACCGGGTCAAAATGCATATAAACACTTGAAGGGGTACGTAGATACGTGTTGGGAAAGAAAACAAACAAATGACTCTGAGGATTCTTTGAGGATAAGGATTTTTCCGTTCTCTCTATGAGGGAAAGCTTTAGATTGGTTGGAACGTTTTCCAAATCATTCCATTCATACTTGGGATGAACTAGAGGAGAAATTTATTTCAAAGTACTTCTCTCTCGGGCACATGGTTATTCTTCGGGATGAAATTTTAGCAGTCAAGCAAGATCCCAATGAACCGCTACACGAGATATGGGAAATATGTAGAACAACGGTGAAAGAGTGCCCCAACAATGATATGACAGAGAACATGATTCAGAAAACTTTATATCAGGGGGTCAATACCACCAACCAATGTGTAGTGAATCAACTTGCCAACGGGAACTTCATGACTACGACTTATGCGGAGGCGTGTGATATTTTAGATGAGATGGTGGATACTTCTTCGGCGTGGCAATCTAGAGCTAATGTTCCACAAGGTGATCCAAATATGATTTTCTTCACAAAGAGTTACATGACCATGGACAAGCCATAACCGAGTTGATAACCACCATGAACCAATTGGCAAAGGCTCAACTTGAACAAGTGGAAAACCTGAGTCAAGTCAATGCTATGAAGGGAGTAAATATGATGATGAACAAGAGAAGAACAAGAAGTCCACAAGTTCAACAAAGAGTGGAAAATTTTGTTCAAGATGATAGTGGCTTTGATCAAGGTGATTCTTACAATGACCAAGAAGAAGAGATCCAATATGTGAACAACTTTCAAGGGAAACGAAATAACTTCCAAGGCCCTAGTAAAAAACAATGGAGATCTTCAAATAATCTAGGCAATTGGAATTCTCAAAATCAAGGTAATTGGAGTGGTGGAAACAATCAAGGCAATTAGAATAACAATAATCAAGGGAATTGGCATAACAATAATAACCAAGGCAATTGCGGAGTCAACAATCAAGGTGGGTGGAATAACAATCAAGGAAATTGGGGGTCGTGTTTTCAAAGGCCCTATATGTATCAACAACCGAGCAATCCACCTCCTTATCCTTCTCATGGTCCTAGTTCTTACAACAATGAACTGGGCCGTATTGAAAACACGTTCAAGCAAATGATGGATAAGAATGTCGATTCTGAGGCCCAACTTTCTTCACACAACACATTGATCCGCAATCTAGAAGTGCAAATGGGTTAAATATCTCATGCTTTAAATTCTCGTCCTAAGGGGGCACTACCAAGTGACACGGTGGTGAACCCGAAGGGTGGGAACAATAGGGGACATGCCATGGTTATTACTACAAGAAGTGGAAGAGGTGGGAATGTACCCACCTCAAGTAAGAGGCAACTTGTGGATGATGAGCAAGTTGTAGAAGAAGAGGAGATCCCGAACAATGTTGTGCAAGAAAATGATGAAGTGCAGATTCATATTGATGACACAATGAGAGAGACTCAAGAGGATGTGAACCCGTCCAAGGACCATATGATTGACACACCGGAACCGGTAGTGAAAAAGGCTAAAGCACCATTTCCTAAGCCACATCCTCCATATCCTCAAAGGCTTGCCAAGAAAATGGCAAGAATCAGTTCAAAAAGTTCATTGATATGATGAAGAGTATCTCGATAAATGTGCCATTAGTCTAAGCGTTGATGCAAAACCCGGATATGCAAATTTTATGAAGGACTTGGTGGCAAAGGAGCGGTCGATGAATTTTGAAATTATCAAAGTCTCTCACCAAGTGAGTGCAATTGTGCATTCAATGGCTCATAAGTTGGAATACCCCGGTGCTTTCACAATCCCTTGTACCATTGGAAGTTTCGAATTTGCTAAAGCTCTTTGTGATCGTGGGGTGAGTATCAATTTTATGCCCTACTCGGTTTTCAAAAAATCGGGAATTGGCAACCTAAACCCACATCTATGATATTACAAATGGCCGATCATACAATGAAAAGAACGTTGGGGGTGATTGAAGATGTATTGGTTCGTGTTGACAAGTTCATTCTCCCGACGAATTTTGTTATTATTGATTCTGAAGTGGACTATGAGGTGCCGATTATTCTTGGAAGATCTTTCCGTTCTACGAGGAAGGCTCTTGTTGATGTGAAATCCCAAGAACTCACTTTCCAGGTAGGTGATGAAAAGGTAGTGTTCCATGTGTGCAGATCTACGAGGCAACCAAATAGCGATGAAGCATGTTCATTAGTGGGCTTGGTGACCGATGTGATTATTGATGATACAAGTGCCACGATTAATGTGGGTGATATACTTTACCGGTTATTCTTTCCTCTAGTTTGACTAACGTTCAGGTTGACTCTAATTGGAAGTGCTCCACAAGAGGAAGAAAGCTATTGGGTGGACCTTGGTGGACATTCGAGGAATAAGCTCTTCATATTGCATGCACAAGATTAACTTGGATGAATATTCCAAACTATCAATTGAACATCAAAGGAGACTCAATGAAGCCATGCAAGACGTGGTCAAAAAGGACATCATCAAGTGGTTAGATGTCGGGGTTGTCTACCCTATTTCTGACAGTTCGTGTACTTCTCCCGTGCAATATGTTTCGAAGAAAGGGCATAATTGTGGTCACCAATGATAAAAATGAATTGATTGCCACAAGAACGGTAACCGGGTGGAGAGTGTGTATGGACTATCGGAGGCTAAACAAAGCACAAGGAAAGACCATTTTCCACTCCCCTTCTTTGACCAAATGCTTGATAGGCTGGCCAGCCGTGCTTTCTAGATGAATATTAGGGCTACAACCAAATTCTTATTGCCCCGGAAGATCAAGAGAAAACAACTTTCACTTGTCCCTATGGTACTTTCGCTTTCAAGCGGATGCCATTTGGCTTATGCAATGCATCGTCAACTTTTCAGCGGTGTATGATGGCGATCTTTAAGGATATGGTAGAGGACTACCTTTAAGTCTTCATGTATGACTTTTTGTTAGTCAGGGATTCCTTTGATGATTGCTTGGCAAATTTGGATAAAGCATTGGCAAGGTATGAAAAAATGAACTGGTGTTGAATTGGGAGAAATGACATTTCATGGTCGAGGAGGGCATTGTCCTTGGCCACAAAATTTCAAAGAATGGCATTGAGGTCGACAAGGCAAAGATAGAGGTGATTTCTAAACTTCCACCTCCAACATCAGTGAAAGGCGTGAGAAGTGTCTTGTGTCACGCGGGGTTCTACCGACGCTTCATAAAGGATTTATCCAAAGTGGTGAACCCCTTGTGCAAGCTTTTAGAGAAATATGCTAAATTTCACTTAACTGATTATTGCATGAGAGCCTGTGAATTGCTAAAGTTCAAGTTGACTACTACTCCCATTATCACCGCTCCTAATTGGAGTATTTATTTTGAGATCATGTGCGATGCTAGTGATGTAGCAGTTGGAGAAGTTTTGGGGCAACATATCAACAAGATATTTTATCCGGTCTACTATGCTAGTAAGACCATGAATGATGCCCAAGTCAATTACACCGTTACAGAGAAAAGATCTCCTTGCCATTGTGTTTGCAATTGAGAAGTTCCGCCCATATTTGATGGATGCAAAGGTTATTATTCATACGGATCATGCGACACTTTGCTATCTAATGAGCAAGAAAGATTCAAAATCTCGGTTGATGAGATGGTGCTATTTTTTCAAGAGTTTGATATTGATATTCAAGATCGAAAAGGGAGTGAAAATCAAGTGGCAGACCACTTATCTCGTTTGGAGGAGGAGGGGAGGTTTCATGATGGCCTTGAAATCAATGAATCCTTCCCTGATGAGCAACTCTTGGCCATTTCGATGAAGGAGATGTCATGGTTCATCGATCTAGAAAATTTCCTTGTGTGTGGAATCATCCCTGATGAATTCTCTTTAAATCAAAGGAAGAAGCTCAAACGGGATTGTCAAGATTACTATTAGGACGAGCCGCACCTCTTCTTGATTTGCACGGAAGGGGTAATTAGAAGATGTGTACCAGATGAAGAGAAAGATGTTATTCTTGAGGCTTTCCATTCTTCACCTTATGGTGGTCACCATGGCGGAGAAAGAACGGCAACTAAAGTGCTAAGTTGCGATTTCTATTGGCCCAATCTCTACAAAGATTAAAATGATATGGTGAAAAGATGTGATAAGGGCCAACGGGCCGGTGGAATATCGAAGAAGAATGGAATGTCTCTCACTACCAGTTAGGAGATTGATATATTTGATGTGTGGGGTATTGACTTCATGGGTCCTTTTGTGAGTTCTTGTGGAAACACCTATATCTTGGTGGCGGTTGATTATGTGTCTAAATGGATTGAGGCCGTTTCTCTACCAAAAATGAAGCGAGAATTGTGGTGGCGTTTTTTAAGAAGAATATTTTCACAAGATTTGGAACTCCGCGGGCAATCATAAGCGATTGGGGGGTCACATTTTTGCAAAAAGGCTTTTGACACTTTGCTTGGAAAGTATGGTTTCACTCATAAAGTTACAACTCCCTATCACCCACAAGCAAGCGGTCAAGTGGAAGTCTCCAACCGGGAGATAAAGAGTATCTTGTCCAAAACAGTGAATGCTAACAGGACGTATTGGCCAAAGAAGCTTGAGGATGCACTATGGGCTTATCGGGCTATTTTCAAAACTCCTACCGGGTTGTCTCCATACCGGTTGGTGCTTGGAAAAGCTTGTCATCTTCCGGTGGAACTTGAATCTTGATTGGGATGCAGCCGCTAACTTGCGGGTTGAATTTGAATGAATTGGATGAGTTCCAGTACCATACATATGAAAGTTCGTCCTTGTACAAAGAGAGGATGAAGTACCTCCATGACAAATACATTCGAAACAAGGAGTTCAAGGGGGGTGGTCTTATTATGTTGTTCAACTCACGTTTGAAGATGTTTCCGGAAAGCAGAAATCCAAATGGAATGGTCCCTTTGAAATTGTGGGTGTGAGACCTTTTGGTGCATTGGACTTGAAGAAGAAAAATGATGAGGTATTTCGAGTCAATAGTCACCGGGTGAAGCATTATTTGGGACAAGTTGATGATGGCCACATGGTGGCAGTTATGATGGTAATCTGCGTCGTGCCGCGACGTTAAATCAGGCGCTTCTTGGGAAGTAACCCATTTTTTATTTTTCATTTTCTTTTGTACTTCTGTAGATAAGAGTTATTTTTTTTGTGTTAACTGGATTTGTGTGTTACAGGAGTGAGTGTTATTTACAGGAATTGTGTTCAGAAAAATTGGCTAAGTGTGGAAAAAGTGCGGATAGCACAATTATGAGTGCTACAAAGGAACTGTGGCCGCACAATTTCAATGTGGACCGCACAACTTGGAAATCGTCACTTCAACCATTTGACACACTCAATCCACTTATGTGATCACTCACTTGCATTACTTCATATCTGGTATGCTTAATTACTCATCAAAATTTTCAACTTTTAGTTTAATTTATAATTTGTTAGGTAGTTTTAGGACATTTGTCAATAAATTTCAATTTTACTACTATGTGGGGTTTAGTCTGTAATGGGTCAATTGCTAATTGCTTTATGGGGACTGTGTAAATTGATTTGCATGCTTAATTGTTAATACTATGTTAAATTTGTGCAAATATTGAAAACCTTATGGAGTCTGATCGATTTTGTTTTGAAATATGCGGCTGCACAAGAAATTGTGCGGTCCGCAGAAGTCCAAATTAGGGTAATGTAAGAGAGGCTGAATCTGCACCCGTATTTGAAATTCTGCGGTCCGCAGAAAGTCTAGCGCGACTGAAGAAAAGTGTGAGCGAATGTAGAAGAGACCAATATCTGTCATCAGAGAGTTGGCACTTTAAGTATGTTCAATGTGTGGCCGCAAACATAATTGTGCAGACCACACTTTAATTCTGCGGTCGCACTCAAAATTGTGCGGACCGCAGTTCCATTTCTGCATCCGCAAGTTCAAATTTTGCAGTTCGCGCAACCTAGTCTGTGACCGCACTTGTAATTGTGCAGACCGCACTTCTCCACCCTGCAAATATATTCTCAATTGTATGTTATTGTCTGTTTGCTATTGAACTACAACTGACTGTTGTTGTTGCTTGTTATAGAAAATGGTTCGATCTCGAGGCCGCGACGATACTTCAAAAGGGAGGGGTAAACCTTCCAGCGATTTAGGCAAAAATACTTTACCCCTCTCCCTCCAAAAGATAATCACCAAGAAAGCTATAGTCGGATGAGGAAGACAGCCCGAGCCCTCTGAATCTAGTTCGTATACCCCATCTCGGGAAGCATTAGAGAGAGTCTCAGTGCAAGATCGACCTGCTGTCCAATCACAGTCACAACAGCCACAAAGAAGGTATCACCTCCGGGATGAGCCTTCCTCCTCAGATAGCACTTCCGAGGGTTCGGAGAGTGCAAGTCAGGCTTTAGATCCCTCTTCTACACTTGTCCCTGAGGCACCAGCAACTACTGTTGATGATATCCTGGACGACGGCCGAAAGGGTGATACTAGAGTTGGTGGCCTTGAGAGGTCGAAGAAGAAAGAGGCCTGGGAGGACTATTTTGTGAGTCTAGCTGCCTTCACCAGCTTTCGTGGGTGGTGGCCGGTAATATCGGTCACTCTCGAGCGACAATTCCAACTTCAAGATCTTGACAAGTATACTCTAGCCGTGTTAAGACAGTTCCAAGAGAGGAAATGATGGATGTGGTTCACTTAGTCAGTTATGGATGCCAAGGAGTATTTGGTCCGGGAGTTATATGCCAACCTGACGCACATAAAGATGGGGACCAAAGTTACAAAAGTGAGAAATCTGAAGGTGTGGTTCGACTAGCACACACTGAACTCCTACTTTAGATTTGAGGACGTTGATCTGGCACAGTATTTGGAGAAGCTGGAGATGGGTGATGCAACTCGCCCATGGCTAGCTGAGCTATT
The DNA here is from genome assembly GCA_005239525.1 of Nicotiana knightiana. Lineage (NCBI taxonomy): Eukaryota > Viridiplantae > Streptophyta > Magnoliopsida > Solanales > Solanaceae > Nicotiana > Nicotiana knightiana. Next base: position 33,846 of record ML396539.1, on the reverse strand, counting down.
TGCAGCCTCGGGGCCATCACCACCATGGATAACTAGAGGGGTTCCTATTCAGCAGAACACCCTAAATTTCAAGGAAAAGAGATGGTTGATCTTCGTATGCAGCAGAGTAGACCCGTGCCAGAACAAGACAAACTCAACTATTCCATGGGCAGTTCTAGTCGCCTCTATTATGGCTGGGTACCCAATCAATGTAGTTGTCATGATGTCGTCCAAACATGTCAGTGGTTGCCAGGCAGGTTGATACCTCATACTCGTATCCTAACACTCTCATGTAGTACCTTACGGATACACGGGTAGAGCCTAGAGATTTTGACACGAAGGTTCGGGCAAAGAAGCTCTTCTCTTGGTATTCTCTGATGGATCCAAAGAACCCGAAGAGAAATGGTCAGTCAACTAATACCATAGCATAGTATGATGAGCCTTCAGTGGTAGCTGCAGAGTCAACAGATCCTTCTTCCAGTGCAGCTGCCATGCCTTCACCTTCAGCCTCAGTGCCTCCCACCTCGGGTTTGAAGCCAGTGCCTATGACTTCTGCTCCACTCTATGCGTTGCGAGTATCCAAGACTTTGGCGAGACTCAACAACTAGATGTAGACAGCTACTACAAAGCTGCCTGACATATCCGTTCATGTTGCAGCACAATCATCTATGTTGACACCCCGAATTCCCCCCATAGTCGAAGAAACCCTGAAGAAGATCCTGGACAATCTGAATATTATTATGGCCACTCTGGTACATCATGGGTCTGTGGTTGAAGAATTGGCCAAAGAAGTGAAGAAGATGCGGAAGTCACAAGCATCAAAGAAGTCAATGGATAAGCTTCACCGACAGGTCACCAAGCTTGCAGCAGCCGGAGACATTCCATTTGACATGTTGATAGACCCGCACCACCCAGGTCCAGATCCTACAGCACACGCAACACTAGTTGGCCAGTCTGAGGACCCAGACCTTGCTGCTGACACTGCCGAGGTAGTCCGTCAGATGTTCACCAACCCAGCCACTCCCGGACTTGAGGATGATGAGATCCAATTGGAGATTGAGGTCGGTGCCACTGCTGGGGACACAGAGATGGCCACAGAGCCATAGGGAATTTTCTTGACTATCACCCTTCTTTTGCTCTTATTTTTTAAGCATTGGGGACAATGCTTATTTTTATTCGGGAGGGGAGGGGGGGTGGAGTTTCTTTGACATTATGATGATTATGTATTTTGATAACTATGAAACATTTGGCCTGTAATGAGTTTATTACTAGTTTCTTCTTATTTCTCATTATGTATATATTATCTCTTATCTCATTACATACATTCGTTTAACTTTCAATAGTTTTTGTTTTATAGATTCATTATCTTTATGTTTGTCTTCTTTTTGAATTAGTAGCTTCTTTTTGCTTTAATACCTTCTTTTTATGTTTTAGTGGATATAAGACTTTGGTTTTCTTAATGCCACTGTCCTTTCCAAAGGTAGTTTTTGTGTGAACGGGTGACTCTTCCCAATGATGAATGGTGTGACAACATTCTTAAAGGATTGAGTCCGTTTTTGGTGTTTAGGTAATAATAGCAGTAATAATGAATAAAAAGACCTAATTGAGTCATGCTCGAAGAGTCAAACATGATTCACTTGGTACCAACATACTTAACTACGTGCTTATGGTTAAAAACAAGGCTTTTGGAAAGAAATAGCTCTAGTTAGTGACCTTGTGAATTTTGTGTTGACTTAGGCTATCATCAAGTGGTTTAATCAAACCATAGTGATTTTCAATCTTGAATATGGTTGTTGTGGGACCTCGACTCTATCCTATTTAACAATCTAGCTGCGTGAGAGGTGAGATTTTGTTGTTGCAAGTCCAAGTACCCGTGCGAATGGTCTAGAACTTGCCCGGTATGTCCTGTCTAAGTGAAATTGTAAGTTTTGTTTGGTTTGAGAAGTGATTGTAGGATCTCCTTGGATCACTTGAAGTTTTTCATTTCCCACCAATATTGTTATCTCTATTCAACCCATTTGAGCCTAAAACCTTTCTCATTTTATAACCATGTTACAATCATTTACCCGTTATGTCGTGACCCTTTCTTGGCACCCGAGTTTTCCTTAGCACTCTTGTGAAACAATTGGCTAAAACATAAGTTTGGGAAAGAGACGAGGAACTTGAAAGAGGTATCAAAGCACAAAAAGAGAAAAGAAATTATGAGAAGGAAAGGCAAGAAAAAGGAAGACAAAAAAAAAATGCAAAAAGAAAGTGAATAAGGTGAAGAGTTGAAGGGATTCAAAGAAAAGTAATGAGGAAAAGCATGGGAAAATAAAGAAGGATACAATGAATATCATGATCAAGAAATAGTGATGTTAAGTCTTTCTAGTTCCTCTAAGAAAAATAAAATGCCTCAAATAATTGGCAAAGCATGAGCCAAAAAAAGAAAATGGAGTGCTTAAGGAAAGATGAACCTGTTCTTTCATAGCATATCCAACCTTAGTCCAAAAGCCTTCATTCCATTCTGAAAAAGCTCTACGTGATTTTCAGCCGAGTGAGTTTACATTAGTGGTGATCTACATAAGGGGCAAGCCTATGGTACTTAAAGTCGTACTTGTGACATTCGTTTGAGAGAGATGGGTGAATCTTTCGTAAATCTTTGGATTGAGTGATATATTCTTAAGTGAGATAGGCAAACGGAGAGTAGATGAGGAGGAGTTTGGGATCCACAATGACCTACATGAAAGAGCGAGCTTCCTTGATGAATAAAGTCAAATCTTTATGCTCAAGTGTCACATTAAACTATTTGTGCTTAAAAGTTTAACTTGTTGCCTTGTTGATAACTCATAAGTGGTGTGGGTAATTATTGGTCCCAATTGATGTGTGAATGAATCACCTTTGATTAGCTAGAATGGCTCTTAACTTGTGGAGGTGGGAACTACTTTATTTGCTTGAGGAAAAGCAAAAGCTTAAGTTTAGGGGAGTTGATAAGTGGGGATTTTGATTACTTATTAGCGCCTTTTAGCTTTCATTTTAGTCCAAAAACGTTTAATTATGTTTCCGAAAACTAATAAAATGTGCTTAATTGTAGGAATATTGGAAGATGAGATCCCGAGATAATTTGCACTGAAGGACATAAAAATCCACAAAATCTCAAAAGTGCGGACCGCAGAATATCATCTGCCATTGCAGGTTATGAAGGAAATCCATCAGAGATTTGTGCAAATTGCAGACCGCACCTGAATTTTGAGGCCGCAGAAGCTGGGTCAAGAGAAAAGTTTAGAGAACCTGCATTTCAAGTCTACTAAAAGTACAGACCGCACAATTATTGTGCGGCCACAGAAGAAGAGCTATGCGACCGCAATTACAATTGTGCGGACCGCAGAAGAGCAAGGTGCGACCGAAGTCACTATTCTGCGGACCGCAGAAAGAATGCAGTGCGGCCGCAATTTAGATTTATGCAATCGCAGACTTCCTATCCGATCAAACTGAAGAAAAGTGCGGATCCCACATGGAATTGTGCGGCCGCAGAATCTCCGAAAGGGCATTTTTGTCCAAAATTTCCAACCCGTTGTAAATAGAAGAGTTTCCTTTTTTTAGGTTAACTTTTGACATCAACTACTACAATAGACGTTTTCTTTTCCTTTTTTTAGTAGTTTTTGCTATTTTGAACTATTCGAACATAGATTTTGTCATTTTAATTAGCAATATGTGTTTAATTATCATTTCTTCTTCTATTTCTTCCATTTCTAGCATGAGTAGCTAGATTTTTCACTAGGGTTGTGACCCAACCCTAGTGTAAACTTAGAGGGTGTTTGATTTATTGCTTGTTTATTTTTGGGGGTTTATTATTTAGCCTTATTCTTGCTTTATTTTGTGGAATTAATTGTTGCAAACATTAGGTCATGCCTATTTGACTTGGTCTCTACTTGAGAAAGAGAGACTTAGTCTAGGAAAACTTGGCTAACAAGAAATTGGGTCAATCAAGAGATTGATAAGCCCAATTAAAGGGTTGAACCTAGAGATAGTAAAACCCGACTTGAGCTTTTTATCAACCGTTTTGTTCAATACCCATTTGAACTTGAGAAAATTAAATTGGGAAAAATCACTCTTTGACCGAGAGGTATTGAGTGGGTAACTAGGTGTTGATAGCTATAATACACCCCGACCAATAAAACAAGCTTTAAAGTTTATAACCTATTAGGCAAACACCTAGGTGAAGGTCATAGCCCTAGGCCTTTATATCATATGAAAAACAACAAAAATAATCTTCTACTTTTATTTCTTAAATTGCAATCGTAGTTTAATTTAGACTTTAAAACAACCAATCTTTGCGGAAGTGAAAATTTAGATATACAAACTCACACGCTAAGATATATACTACTAACTCTCATACATATAGCTCCTTGTGGAATTCGACTCTGACTCTTGTTGGGTATTACTATTGCATCGATCGTTTTCATAATCTCGAATAGAGGAGTAAAATTGGACGAGGTCAAACATCTCCCAATTCACCTTGCACAAGAGGCACGACTTGGAGGACCAGTTCTATGTAGATGGATATATCCCTTCAAGAGGTAATGACCATTAATTATTTTCTCTTTATGTATTTTGGTAAAAAGAATTCCTAGCAATAACTCTGTACTTGTAAATTTTTAATGATTTGATGAAATAAACAAATATTGTCCCTAGTGAATAAATATAGAAATGTAACAAAAAGAACTTATTGCATTAAATATTACTTAACATGAAAAGGCTTTAAAAAGACTAGTTACTCAAGATGAGGTATTCGAGGATACACATATGAAGAAGCTAAAGGATGGAACAAAGACAATTTAGATCGAGCCAAGAGCCGAGACAACCTATGTAATATTTCAAGTTACTTTTTAATATTTTTCATTAATTAAATTTGTTCATATAGTAGTTGTAACTTTTTTGCAAAATACTTTCAAACAATCCTTGGAGGATTTCATTCAAAACCAACCAACCGATGATCAAGGAAAGCCAATCCAATCATCCCGGGAGAATTATATGGACTTGTGGACTAAGGCTGCTGGTGGCATACATAATGGAAGAGTCCACGGCCCCGGATCAGAATTTAGTTTTAGTCGTCGGTCTTTTGGAATGTATATTGGCTCTTCTTCCTCAAGGTCCTCGATTAATTTGAGCTATTGAATAGAAGAATAACAGATATTACTTAGTCGTATGCACAAAAAAGGGCTACACGGGAGGAGGAGGCAAAGCGAAGGGAGGAAGAAGATAGGGGGGGGGAAGGAAGAGGAGAGGCGGAGGGAGGAAAATAGGAGGCGAAAGGATGTCCCATTTACACGTGTCATTGGTAACGTTGAAAGTCTCAAGGCCCAGCTAAACTCTCTCTTAGCATCTGGTGCATTTACTCTGCCACATTCTCCATCGCGCTCTAAAAAGACTAAGGAGTAGTTTTCTTTTATTAATCTGATTTTGGGTGGGACTAGGATGTTGGATATTATGTATGAATTGGATAAGATTGAATATTGAATTTATTTTTGAATATTTAGTTGCATTATTGGTCTATTATATTTTCTGTTTTGGTTGGATGTTTATGAAATGAATCAGAATCAATGCTGAATTTTGTATGTGAATGCTTAATTGTATTTAGGGTTGTTATTGGTGGTTGTATATTTTTTTTGGCAAGCCGTGCAGTATAAAAAGCAACACTGTGCACAAAATATTTTTCAGATTTCCCCTGGACTTCTCACTGAATCTGTGGGAAGGTTCGTCCTTTTAGTTATAGAACTTGCATAATTTCCACTGATATCAGTGGGAAAATTCATACTTTTATTTTCAGAATTTGTATATTTCACACGAATAATTGTGGGGAAGTTCATACTTTACTTTTAGAATTTGCACCTTTCACACGGATATCGGTGGGAAAGTTCAAACTTTATTTTCAGAATTTACATAATCCCTAATGAAAACTGTGGGAAATTTGCACTTTTATTTCAGAAAGACATATTTCCCACTGATATCAGTGGAAAATTATACTTTTATGTTCCCAGCATGTATTTTTCCCACCGAAAACGATGGGAAAGTTTATACTTTTATTTTCAGTGCATGCATTTTCCCCAGCACTTCCCTGGCTAATATATTAAAATAATAAAAATTACTAATAATACTTCCCGTAGGTTGTTGGTGGGAAAATTCATTATTTTTCATATTAAATCTTCGATGGGAAAACCGTGGAAATTTCCCACTATTTCTCTCGGAATTTTTTTCCGACTAGGCCTTTTCCTCGTGATCCTTTTCAGTGGGAATGTTGTGTGAAAACTCGATTTCTGCTAATTTCCCACTGATTTCATCGTGGGAAAACCATGTGTTTCTTGTAATGTTTGTGCATATTTCGAGAGTTTATGAAATTGCTGAGATAATCTCAAGTTTCGAGATATTCTTTAAGGGAATATGTAACCCTTTTTACAGGAGTGACCTAGAGTTAGGTTAGACTAGCCTCCAGGTTAGGGTTTTGGTAGAGTAGCCTACAAGCAACCCTAATAGACTCCTAGAATTTCAAAAATCGTTTTGTAGTATCTTGAGTTTAGGATTTATGCTGATCCGTTAAAATTTTGATGTCTACAATATAATCCTCATATTATAATTCCAATATGATTTTATTGTGATTCAAACATTGGCTTTGTTTTAATATGGCTGCCACTGTACTCCTGTAACTGTATGAATATTCTGAAAGTATGGAGCTTGAATTTTGCCGAAGTGTACGCTATCATCTACTTTAATCTATACTATATTAAAAGTGGAAAGCTCTTAAGTTAAAAGTTAAAAATTATCCATTTTCCCTTTTAAAGAATTAATTATCCTAGTTTTTTTTTTAAAAAGGAAAGAAACTAACTCCTAACATATAAGGCAACGTTTCAAACCATTATGAAACCCTATAAGATAAAAAGGTAACGGTTTGTTAATGCACTAAATAATTACCTTCTATTTTAATATGTGTATCAAGAAGCGGGGGCTGTGATGCTCTTGGATTTTCTCCAAATGCTCACGACGAGAAATAAGTGCAAGAAGAGGAGAGATAGACATCACAAGAGTAAAAACTTGAATTTAAAGGCCTACAAAAAATTCTTCACATTGCTCTTTGCATAGGACTGTAGGAGTATAAAAAGATAATAGGAGTGCCACTAATAGTGTTTCATGAATTCTTGCAAAGTGAACATTCTAATTTTAACGTTGTTTGTTAACAATCTATTTCAACTTTTCTTCAAGTCAATCTCCTCGCTCAGTTCCTCTCATCTCTAATGTGGTAATTTAAATATTGATTTTGCAAAATTACATAGATTCATTTATTTATTGAATGATGTGATAGAGAAAAGACATGAATGATGTGACAGAGTGAATGTCTTCAAATGTGTCAAATGACATGGTTTTTCGGGTTCAAATAATGTTCTTTCTGTCCGTTGCTCGAAAATATTGGAACAGTTTAACAAAAATAAATACAAGTTTCTCGCTGAATTTATAAATTATTTTTGTATTAATATTTACCGTTTGCCGTTTATGAAATTTATTTTGTACAAGTGTTATGGTAGATGATTGTTATGTTATGGTTTTGAAATATATTAATTTGCAGGCATGTGATGACTGGAGATAACATATGGTTATAAATTAATTTTATTATTTCTTCTTCCAAATAAAATTGATTAATTAATATGTAATTGTAAGCATGCATAAAATATTATGGATGATTAGTTTCAAGGTTGAAAGATATAAATTAAGCTTAAACTAATATTTAAAAATATTCTTGAGATCATGAGTAAACTAAAGTTTACATAAATATTATTTACCAATTAGTGACCTGTTATCGTAAATCTGATGGCTCTTGAGAGAAGCACAACACATTAATATTTTATGTATTATGCTCGGCAATGATACTATTTGGATTCTAACACTTAATGATATAAATAAGTATTACTTAATTATAGGTGTATGTGATGAAATTGAAATTTTTTGCATGATATATACATTAAAACATGAATAGTGAGGCTTAAAATATTGCAAAAAAGAGAAATCAACCTAGCTAGAGAAGATAATTATGCCAAGCCAATTGATATTAATATGGATGAAGGATATGAAAATATCAAAAATGGCTAGAAGAACAAAAATAGAGTTGCTCGAAGAGTTTGTTTGTTTGACTTTAATTTATTTATAAAAGATCTTAACATTACACGTGAATGCTAGTTTTTGGTACATTTAAAATTTATAATTTATAATAAAAAATTAAATATTTTCAAATGTATATGCATTAAGTAATTTTTAGTATATATATATTCTAAAAAATCATATGGAAATCACGTGTAACGCAAGTGTAAAGAGACAAGTAGACTACAACATAGGAGTATTATTTATGAAATGCTATATATTTATGTTACCAAAATTACTATATATTGACATTTATATGTTGTTGTAAGTCATCTAAACGCTATACTGTTAGTGGAACTAAAGAACGCGTCTTAAGTTTCCGTGCTCATCAAGTAATACATAAGTTTCGTTTTGGCTGACTAAAGAACGCGTACGTCTTAAGTTTCTACATAAGTTTCGTTTATTCCTCATAAGACTAGGACTAGGTTATTCCAACGTTAAATAGGCCCTAATTGTCCAAAAAATCATATGTTCATTCTTTAACTGAGCTTCTCAAACCCTATTGATCACTCACACATAGAACAGAGTATTGTAAAGGTCAGTAATGGATACTGACGTGTTACAATGGGGGCTGATGGGTCGTCGTCGTCCTTCAAAAGATTATAGGGAACAACATATATACTACTAAAAAGTAGTAGTATGTAAACACTGGATGGCTGGCAATTGTAATAAGTCTACATGTCAATTTCTACATAGCAGAGAATTAGTGGCGCCATCACGGCCAAAGCAGCAGCAGCAGCAATATGCGAAGCGGTTTTCCGATTATCATAACCCGAAGAAGAAGAATTACAACAATTATACATGGCGGAGAAGTAGTAGTACTACTACTACTACAACTGCGGCTGCTGGTGGTGGAGTAGTTGTGACGAATAATAATAAGAAGGAGAAAGCTGTTTGTAAATATTGGGTTAAAGGGAAGTGTACCTATGGAAACAGCTGTAAGTATTTGCATTCTTGGACTACAGGGAATTACTTCAAATTGTTGGCGCAACTCCAAGGGCACGAAAAAGTTGTTACAGGAATTGCTCTTCCCTTGGGTTCCGATAAGCTTTATGCGGGGAGCACGGACAAGACAGTACGATTGTGGCATTGTCAATCTGGAACAAATGCAGGGGTCTTCAATTTAGATGGTGAAATTGGTTGTATGTTAACTGAAGGGCCATGGATTTTTGTGGGGTTACCTAATTTTGTCAAAGCAAGAAACACTCAAACAGGAACTGTCCTTAGCCTTAATGGTCCAGTTGGACAAGTCTATGCTCTTGCCTTTGATGACAATAATCAAATGCTCTTTGCTGGTACAGAGGAAGGACCGATATTAGCCTTGAGATTTGTTAATGGGAGTAGTTTTGAACGAGCTGCAGCATTGGTAGGACACACACATCACGTGGTATCGCTGTTTGCTGGAGCGAGCAACAGATTGTATTCGGGTTCCATGGACAATTCAATAAGAGTATGGAGCCTTGAAACGTTTCGGTGTCTACAAGTATTGACAGATCATACAAGTACAGTTATGTCTGTTCTTTGTTGGGAAGACTTCCTTTTACCGTGTTCGTTGGACAAAACAATAAAGGTCTGGGCTGCTAACGAGAGTTAAAATTTGGAGGTTACGTATACTCATCAAGAGGAAAGTGGTGTGCTGACTCTATGCTGTGTGCATGATTCAGAAGCAAAGCCTGTGTTGCTGTGCTCTTGCAGTGACAATAGGGTTCGCGTCTATGATTTGCCTTCCTTTTCGGAGAGAGGGAGAATATTCTCTAAGCAGGCTGTCCGGCGCATTGAGATTGGCCCTGGTGGTTTACTTTTTACCGGTGATGAATCAGGTCAGGTTAAAGTCTGGAAGTGGTTAACAGATGATCATGGATCCAGCAGCAGTACAACTACAGCTTGAGATTGGGTTGGTAGCTAGCTGCATTTACCGAAGGACTACTGTATTTCTTTGGCAATATAATACTGTCTTCTGTCTTTCTTTTCCTGTTGAGGAAATGTATATATGTACCAATTGCAAGCAAGAATACGAATACCATTTTTGATTTTTCAGAGGTAGTACCTCTTAATATATAGCCTTGCCGTTTTGAGGCTTTAACTAGCACATTGAGCTCTTAAATCTTTTTCTTTCTTCTGGTTTTTATACTTGTATTCATATAAATCTAATCTGGAGGATACTGATGGTCCGTCCTGTATTGTCTTTTCCCTGAGTTATGAATGTAGCTCAAATAGTCTTGTGCACTCTTGAATAAGTTACGTCATGTTATGCGTTTGTGTTCTTGGCCCTCTTTGCTTGACGTTGGTATACCACTCCAATCCCAAGTTTGGACAAATTCATTGTTGTTTTAGTTGATCGTTGTAGACAATAAATTGCGTCGAGAAAATAAAATCAAGACAGAAAGATATTACAACAATCGTAGTATTTGATTTCAAATATTTAAGCGTTACAATCTCTATGAATCCTCTTATTCTACTTTTCTAATATAAATTCAAGGGCTTTTGAGCTTGATCTTGAGTTTGAATTTGTTGTCACGAACGATGATCTTGTTCTTGAGCTTGAGCTTAATTGCTTGAATTTGACCTTGATTCGTTCTTCGTTCTTGAACTTGAACTTGATTGCTTGAAGCTTGAAACTTGTGGAGAAATTTGCGGCGTTTGATCCACGAGCTCTCTCTTGCTTCTTGTTATAACTTCTGGTCTCTTTTTTTGAGTTATGAAAACCCCTATTTATAGTTGTGGGAGGGAAGAGTTATGATAAGAACAAACTCTTTCCGACCAATCAAATTGAAGTGTGACATGGCCGTATTTGATTGGCCAGAACATGTCACTTGCACACATGGCGCGATTTCATTGGACTTTTAATGTGACTTGGCATGCTTTGTCATNCTATTTATAGTTGTGGAAGGGAAGAGTTATGATAAGAATAAACTCTTTCCGACCAATCAAATTGAAGTGTGACATGGCCGTATTTGATTGGCCAGAACATGTCACTTGCACACGTGGCGCGATTTCATTGGCCTTTTAATGTGACTTGGCATGCTTTGTCATTTTGACACATGGCATGATTCTATTAGCTCTTCCGCGTGACTTGGCGTGCCACGTCATTTGACACGTGGGCATCCATTTGGGCCTCCAGGAAGATGAAATCTTGGGCCTAATAAATTGGGCTCATCACTTTAGCCCAATTAAGTAGACTAGCCCAATGGATTAAGATTTATTTATTTAATCCATATATATTGGACTTATATAATTAATTCAATTATATTAGCCCATAATATTTATATGGCCTAAAATACATTTATTTGAGATTAAATCCAAATTTCATTATGGATTTAAATTCAATAAAATTTTAATTGTCTACAAATGCCCCATACTTCAAGACTTGTCGGAGTATTTAAATTTTTAAAAGATTAGACTTGAAGTATTAATTTAATACTTTTTTTATATAATTCAATTGATGTTATGCGTTGAACATCCATGTTAACAGATTGTCGTTTGAGAATTATCAGTTGAACATCTATGTTATTCTTTTAATAACTCTATATTGTGGGTCCCCCATAGCCTTGTCCTATTGAAATCTCATTCCATTCTTTAATTGGACATAGGAAGACATAACTAGCACCATAATAAGGAGATTGAATCCAATTCAAACATGGATAAGAAGATTGAATCCAATTCAAATATGGATTTGGTCACCCTAGTTAATTAATCATCCCACATCGGTACTTCCATGTTTCAGCAGCAACCTTTGAGATCTATAAATACGGTATAATTTTCATTCTATTAGCATCACTTTCAGCGTTTGCAAACCACTTTGACTCTACTTTTGACAACTTGGAAGCATTGAAGCGAAGGTAATTTCTTCTTATTTTCTTGTGCTTTCTTTATTCTATTGTCCTTTTTTGTAGGTGAAACAAGAAGGATGTGTTCTTGTTTAACGAGATAATCCATGCATGATGAAGACCTTTAAAAGCTCGTGGTCAAGATTTTTTTTTTTTTTAAGTTCAAAGCGAAAATCTTTAAAAGTTCGCGGTGAAGACTTTACACCATATGAGCTAAAGACTTCGTTTTATTTGAAAACTTGACTTTCGTTATCTCTGGCAAAGACCATTACACCATCCAAGTCAAATATTTTATTTTATCTGAGGCAAAGACCATTACACCGCCTGAGCCAAAATTTATTTTGTCTGAAGCGAAGATCATTACACCGTCTGAGCTAATGACTCCATCTTGTTTGAAGATTTAACTTCATTTCATCTGAGGCATAGACCATTACACCGTCTGGGCCAAAGATTTATTTTATCTTAAGCGAAGACCATTACACCGTCTGAGCTAAAGACTTCATTTTATTTGACGCGAAGACCATTACACCGTCTAAGATAATGATTTCATCTTGCTTGAATCTTTAACTTCATTTTATCTGAGGCATAGACCATTACACCGTCTAAGATAATGATTTCATCTTGCTTGAATCTTTAACTTCATTTTATCTGAGGCATAGACCATTACACCGTCTGGGCCAATAATTTATTTTGTCTTAAGCGAAGACTATTACACCGTCTAAGCTAATGACTTCATCTTGTTTGAAGATTTAACTTTATTTTATCTGAGGCATAGACCATTACACCGTCTGGGCCAATAATTTATTTTGTCTTAAGCGAAGACTATTACACCGTCTAAGCTAATGACTTCATCTTGTTTGAAGATTTAACTTTATTTTATCTGAGGCATAGACCATTATACTGCCTAAGCCAAAGACTTTGCCTTTTCCATGCTTGGTAGGATCAGTCTTGAGATATGATACATTAAGGGTAGTTTCATATTTGCGCAGTTTCACCAAAAAGGTCATATCTTGGTGTAGGAACGTCAAAATTGTGAACCGTTTGATTTCCTGAAAACTCGACTTAAAGATCTAAGACATATCCAAATTTTGGAATAAAAAACTTTGAGAATCTTCTCAGATATTATTTTGAAGCTAATTTTAAATTTCGACTCGTTGATAGTTTCAGATTTGTGCAGTTTCACCAAAAAAGTCATATCTTGGCGTAAAAAAGTCAAAATTATGAACCGTTTGATTTTCCAAAAACTAGATTTCAAGATCTAAGACATATCTAAAATTTGGAATCAAACAATTTGAGAATCGTCCCAGATATTATTTTGAGCTAACTTTAAATTTTGTCACGTCGACGATTTCAGATTTGCACAACTTCACCAAAATATTTGTATCTTGATGTAGGAATGTCTAAATTACAAACCGCTTAATTTAATGGCATTTAGATTTCAAAATATAAGACATATCCGAAATTCGAAATCGAACACGTTTAGAATCGTCCCAAATATTATTTGAAGCTAACTTCAAATTTGTCACGTCGATGATTTCAGATTTGCACAGCTTCACCAAAATATTTGTATCTTGATAGTAGGAATGTCGAAATCACAAACCGTTTGATCCATTGCAAACTTAACTTCCAAATCTATAATATATCCAAAAAGAAAAACTTAATGCCTTAAAAATAGTTTCAGATAATATTTTGAAATCAACTTTGGTTCCTGATATGCCGACAGTTTCAAATTAGTGCGACTTCACCAAAATCTTTGTATCTTGGTGTTGGAGCCTTGAGATTGTAAGACCTTTTTAATTGTCAAAAATTAAAATTCAAGAGTTTCATTCTCACCAAATATCTTGGGTCCAGGTCTCTCTGAATTTGAATTGTCATGAAGGTAGACCATAATAACTTGAAGGTGTGGCAAACGTGAAGGCATAACGGATCCCCAAATTTCAATGCAAATGCTTGGAATCCCCCCTAAAAGATATTAAATATTTCATTGTAGACACCAATTTCGTGTAGCGGCTTGCCCCCTTTAAATCAAATGGATTCCAAATTTTAACAGAAGCATGGTGTCCCAGCTCGATTTTCAAATACTGATTGAATGAATTACATTACATCGTACTTCATTCGGACAACAATTGGGGAATTATGTATCTTTTGAATTTATGCGACTGAACTCAGTATGAAACTCTAAGCTACCTACGTACCTCGGTGAAGAGGATCAAGTCATACCGTAGTTCAGAATTGGTAGAATTTTTTTTTTATGTCCTAACTTTTGCCTAGGTCGCCTCTTTTGAGGTTTTCAACTTAGCGGACCCTTTTTTTTTGTGGGCCGTACACAGCTTAGACTCATGCAGGCCAGGAGTAACATGCAGTTTATGCTCATGCATTAAGGAGCGTTGCAACTTCAAGGGTAATACTTCTTCAAAAACTTGCCATTGATAGGGCCGATTCTCATGCCATTTGCATCAACTAGCTTGTAAGCCCCACTTGAATAGGCTTCTTGCACGACATATGGCCCATCCCATTTTGAAGTGAACTTCCCTACAGGTTTATGGGAAGTGATAATGGGTCTTCTTATGGCAAGGACTTGATCTCCTACTTGAAAGGATCTCGGGCGAACTGTTTTATTGAAGGTACGAGACAATCGAGCTTGATATCATTCAAGACTTTGTTGGGCCTCCAACCTCTTCTTATCAAGAGCCTCTAACTCTGCTAATCGAAGTCGAGCATTTTCTTCATCAGTGATCCCTTCTTGAATAGCCAGTCATAATGAAGGTATTTGACGCTCAAGTGGCAAGACGACTTCAACTCCATAAACGAGTGAATACGGAGTTGCTTGTGTTGGCGTGCGGTGAGTTGTCCTATATGCCCATAGAGCTTCTTCCATACGGTCATTCCAATATCGTTTGGATTTGGAGACGACTTTCTTCAGCAGGTTGCATAAAGTTTTGTTGAATGCCTCAGCTAGGCCATTGGCGGCAGCATTGTACATTGAAGAGTTACGTTGCTTGAAGCCAAAGAGATCACAAATATTGTTCATCAACCTATTGTCGAATGGCTTTCCATTATCCGTTATTATGTAACGAGGAATGCCAAATCGATAGATTATGTTTACTCGGATGAAACTTGCAACATTTTCCTTCTTTACCTCCTTAAGAGCAACAACTTCAGCCCATTTTGAGAAGTAGTCAGTTGCAGCCAAGATGTATAAGTGCCCACCAGAAGACTTCGGCAGTGGTCCTACAACATCCAATCCCCAAGCGTCAAACGACCAGGATGCAACAGTCTGGTGCAACACTTCAGGAGGTTGATGAATAAAATTCGCATGGAGTTGACAAGCCTTGCATCTTCGAGCGTAGTCCAAGCAGTCTTTTACCATCGTTGGCCAATAATATCCCATCCTTTTTATATGGAAGTGGAGCTTTGGTCCAGACTGGTGCGACCCACATACCCCAGAATGTGCCTCTTGCAAAGCTTGGAGTGCTTCTTCTTCCCCTAAGCATCACAAGAGTACTCCCTCGAATGACCTTCTGTATAGAGTGTCTTTGTAGTAAAGGAAGCGAGGTTCACGACGATGGATTTCAGTCCTTCTACTCGGATTTTCTGGAAGTATCCCATAGCACAAGTAGTCGATAATGGGTTGTCGCCATTCTTCTTTCTCAACTTCAAAAATAGAGACAAGATGCTCGAGTTTATTTCCTTCACCTTCAACCTCATTTAGTGGCGGTACTACCCATTTTTGGCAAACAGTAACTTGTGCTTGATCATGCAGGGTTAACGATGAAGCTAAGGCAGCTAAAGCATCAGGTTTCTTATTTTCTTTCCTTGGCACATGCTGAATAGTCACATCATCTAGCCACCCCATTAACTTTTTAGCGTAATCATGATATGGGCGTAGTTCAGGCTTCTTAACCTCGTAACTACCCAAAAGCTGATTGACCACTAACTGGGAGTCACCAAAGATTTGCAACTGCAATTGCTTCGTACCAACGGCCATTTCAAGCCCAAGTATTAATGCTTGATACTCAGCAACATTGTTGGAACAGAGTTGTGTCAAGGTGAAGGAGTAGGGCAAGACTTCACCTTGGGAAGTGACAAATACTACGCCAGCACCAGCTCCCCCGCGATGCGCAGCACCATCAAAGTACATCTTCCATGGAGGTTGAACTTCAACGACCATTACGTCCTCATCAGGTAGTTCGTCAGTTAGCTCCCAGTCATCAGATATCAGATGATCTGCCAAGAAGTCTGCCAATACTTGTCCTTTTACAGCCTTTTGAGGGATGTACAAGATCTCGAATTGTTGAAATTGGAGATACCATCTCGCTAGTCTATCACTAAGAACAGGTTTTGACATCACGAACTTGATGGGATTTGCTTTGGAAACAAGACGGACAACATGAGCTTGAAAGTAGTGCTTCAACTTTTGAATTGAGAAGACTAGCGCCAAACACAGCTTTTCAATTGGCGAATAATTCAGCTCATTTGGTGTCATCATCCTGCTCAAGTAGTAAAGGGAGTTTTCTTTCCCTTCACTATTTTCTTGGGCCAACAATGCTCCAACAAACCTTTCTTGCGCCAAAATGTATAGTATCAATGGCTTTCCATGTATAGGAGCTGCTAAAACTGGAGGCTTCATCAAGTAGGCTTTGATACTTTCGAAAGAGTTGCTAGAAGCTTGGTCCCACTTGAAAGGAACGCCTTTCTTCATGAGGCGACTAAATGGTTGGCACCTTCCAGCTAGGTTCGAGATGAATCTCCTAAGGTATGCTAGCTTTCCTTGCAGACTTTTCAATTCATGAATATCCCGAGGCTCAGGCATTTTCAAAATAGCATCCACTTTGGCTTGATCAATTTCGATCCCTCGATGTCGGACAATGAAACCAAGGAACTTTCCAGAAGTAACTCCAAAGGCACATTTCAATGGGTTCATCCTAAGTTGGTACCTCCGGAGCAACTCAAATACCATTCTCAAGTCTTTCAAGTGGTCGCCCTTCTTTCTTGATTTTACCACCAAGTCGTCAACATAGCATTCGACATTCTTGTGGAGAAGATGGTCGAAAATATTCTGCATAGCCCTTTGGTATGTAGCACCAGCGTTCTTCAAGCCAAAAGGCATCACCTTGTAGAAATAAATACCCTTTGGGGTGTGGAATGCAGTAAGCTCTTCATATTTTGGTGTTATGCAGATTTGGTTATAGCCCGACGAACCGTCCATGAAAGACATTGCTTCGTAACCAGTAGTAGCATCGATCATCAGCTCTGGAATAGGAAGCGGGAATTCATCTTTGGGACACGCATTGTTGAGATCCCTGAAGTCAACATATACTCGAATCTGGCCATTCTTCTTCCTTACAGGAAAATACTTGAAACCCATGTTGGGTATTTAACCTCCCGAATAAATCCCGCTCCAATGAGTTTGTTAACTTCGGTTTCAATCAGGGGAACCAAGTCTGGCCTAAAGCGCCTTTGAGCTTGCTTAACAGGACGAGAGCCATTCTTGACCGCAAGGTGATGAACTGCCACTTTAGGGTCCAAGCCAGGCATTTCTTTGTAACTCCAAGCAAAGACATCCCTAAACTCCTTGAGTAACTCAATATAGGTGTTTTCTTCATCAACTTCTAGTAAATCACTTAGGTAGGTGGGTCTTGGTTCTTCATCGGTGCCAAGGTTAACTTCTTTAAAGCATCAACAGTTTCTTTCACCCCTTCTTCAAGTTTCGGGGGAGCATCTTTCGCATCTTCATTTTCTTAAGGGTCCCCATCGTTGAAAGATATATGATAACACGATGAAACATCGTCCAATTTCTCATCATCCTCCATTAGAGATAAAACATCATGCTCGCTTTGTGCAGTAACATGATACGAAGAACACACACTTTCTTCATCATCATCATGTTCTTTAGTGTATGGCTCATTCTAGAAGTACTTCACCTTCAGTGTATGGCTTCACCTTCAGTACTTCATCACACGAAACCATGACTTCTGTTTGTCGCCTCATTCTAGAAGGAACCAAACTTTGGAAATCTTTAGAGACCCTCTGAATTTTGGGCAAAGCGGGTGTTCTTGTATTTTGATAATTTCTCTGGAACTTATTCACCTTCTTTAATGGACCCAATCTCTCAAATACGGAAGTCCTCACAGTTGATTTTCCAAGTCTGTCAAATACAGAAGGCCTGTTAGAAGCGGCAGATTCATTTTCTACAGTGATGTGATTGCTACTCGCCCTTCTGATGGAGATGCGCACTGGTGACGGTTGCTTGTATCCCAAACCTTCGCGTGGTTGCCTCGTTGCAGCTTCTGATGGGAGATTCCCTAACTTTGACGGCTCATCGGGATTGTATCCAGCTTTTGCAAATAGCTTGTAAGCGTTAGGATCAAAGCCTTCATCTGTTCGCTTTGTAGGGAGTGCCACATTCTACAAATGATTTTGAGCTACAAACCCTGCAAGAGGCTTCGTGGAAAACTTTACTGCCTCAATTCGTTTCATCGGAAGAGTTAACTCCTTTAGTGTGTTGGTTTGGAATCACCCTCGTCTTTCTTCCTTTTAGGGACATATTGGAACTTAGAACTTACTTTCTTGCCATAAGATGCAATATCCCCTCTATGAGATTTATTCACATTGGGTTGTACCTCCTTAGTAACGGCTTTGGCTTTACCAATAGTCACCTCAGTTCTTTTGGTTATGGGCTCGTCATTCTTGATTTTCATGTCATCATCAACCTTTAGCTCCTTCACAATGCGGTTCTTCAAGTAGAACTTTGCATCGGTGAAGTGTGACTCTGCCTCAGTGAATGGCTCATCATCAACAACTATCTTCTTCTCGACTTCACCCTCGTAGTATTTTAAACATTGATGGTAGGTAGATGGAACTACTTTATTCTCATGTATCCAAGGCCTTCCAAGCAAAACATTGTATGAAGTCTTCGCATCAATCACATGCAGCCATGCACTTGATTGCATATCTTCAATAGTGATTCCCAGCCTGATCGCGCCTATGGATCTTTGCCCCCCTTGGTTGAATCCTTGGATCATCACACGACTTTTTGAGAGTTCGTTCATGGGAATACCAAGTTTTTTCACAGTGTGAATTGGAAAAATGTTCACTGAGGATCCTCCATCAACGAAAATTCGATTTACCTTTTCATCAGGCATATAGCCAACCAGGTACAATGGGCGTTTATGAGGAGTGTCACCTAGCAGAAAATCGTCACTTGTGAATGTGACTTTTTCCTCACAAGCATCAACTTATTGAGTAGTGGAGTCGATGAGCTTTTCCGAAGATGGTGCCGACGGTAGGTCATCACTCCTTTCTTTCCCTTCGTCAGTATGGCAACATGAGGCATCAATACTCCCATGGGAAATCTTCGTGCATAACCAACTTGGTAAAAACTCCTCCAAGGTCACTGGATGTCGTGGCTTTTGAGGGTGGTGCACCTCCACTTTCGCTTTCATAACGTGCTTAACTGGGTTCCATCTCCTAGGTCTTTTCACCATTATCTTCCTCGTTGGTTGTTCCATTGATCCTTTTCGTGGGCCCCTTTTGTGGCGCCTACGATGAGTCACCATCATCCAACCTTCATCATCCTCAGGTTGACCGTCTTCAACCTTGTAGTTCTCCAGTAATTCTTCATCTTTACTTTCTTTGGAACTACATAATTCGTCTGGATTGAATGAGCCAAATATGATAGAGACTTGGTTTGCGCTTGCTTTCTCATCTTCAAGCACGATCTTCTTTTCACGAGCCAAGTCCATAACTTTGTTCTTGAAGACAAAGCACTTCTCCAGAGGGTGGCTCACAAGTCGATGATATTTGCAGTAATTTGGGTCATCGATTTTCTCAGCTTCATTTGGTCGCTTCATCTCTGGAAGCCTAATGAGATTTAACTCGAGGAGTTCTTCAAAAATAGCCAGCACATCAGAATCTAGAAATGAGTACTCTTTCTCTTGCATTTCTTTTATAGTCAATTTTCCACTTGGCTTATCTTGAAACGAAGTGGATTTCATACTCTTCTTCTTGCTCACCTTCGTCGTGAACTTCACAGGTGATGTGTTGACATTCATAGCTTCTTTATTTTCAGATCTCGGTACAAACTTGCTCCATTTTCTGACTTCTTTCTTGTTGTTCCCTTTGCGAGGTTCATAGATGGGCAGCCTTTCGTTCCCAGCAGAGGCCATGCTCAATTCCATGTCATGGGCATGAGTTGCAAGTTCTTAAAATGTGCTAGGCTTGATACCTTGCAAGATGTAGCGCAACACCCAATGCACACCTTGGATTCACATCTCTATTCCAGAAGCTTCACTACGCCTGTCTTTACAATTGAGGCTTGCATTCGTCCAACGATTGATAAAGTCGATAACTGGTTCACTCTTCCGTTGACGAGTACTTGTGAGTTCTATCATACTCACAGTGCGTCTCGTGCTATAAAAGCGATTGAGGAATTCTTGCACTAGTTGATCCGAGCTATCAACAGATTCAGCTACGAGGTCCGTGTACCAATCAAAAGCATTTCCTTTTAATGAGCGGACAAACTGCTTGACTAGGTAATCTCCATAAATCCCAGCATTTTTGCATGTCTTAATGAAGTGCGCCACATATTGCTTTCGATTTCCTTTGCCATCAAACTGTTGAAATTTCGGAGGTTGATAGCCAGCAGGCATCTTCAACATATCGATCCTTGAAGTGTACAGCTTTGCATAGATAAAGGAGGACTTGGAAGCAACTTCATATTTGTTTTTTATAGTCCCTTCAATAAACTCCTTTAGTTGATTGATTGGAATC